>JANAVB010016192.1:3464842-3534801 GCA_029216955.1 Iris pallida | reverse complement strand
ATGCGTTCAGGTGAGCGCATATGCGGCTCGATTAGAAGGGGTCTTCATGCGGCTGATGGCGAACTCCAAGTCCATGCGGCTCACATAGCATAACCCATGCGGCCCGGAAGAAGTGAGGGCGCATGAGGCTGGGTCAATGCGATGGCTTATGCGGCTGGGGGGGAACAATTGCATATGCGGCTCGAGAAGAGTTCGTTCCCAGCCCTGCGACTAAGTCCATGTAGACTCATGCGGCTGATGGAAAATGAGCCCATGCGGCTGAGTATGAGACTCAGCCTCATGCGCTGGGACTAAGTTTTATGCGGTTTAGAAGTACAAGGGTCTCATGCGGCTGATGGCGACTTGCTGCATGAATACTCATGCGGTCAAGTACAGCCATGTGCCAGAAAACTGTTCTTCTTCTCCAAAATTCCGAGGAGAAGAACACTAGGAACCCATGCCTTCCAAGCTTCATAAAACTTTCATCCGGAGCCCAAATCCGAACTTTCTCAGGTCAAAATGGGGTAGAACAAAATTCTCTACAACATGGAACCATCAAAACATAGAAATAACATGATAAAGTAGATCAAAACCCAAGAAATTCGAAAATAAAATAAATATAGATCTACAAGAATCTAGCCATGAAAAATAAAAATGTCAAGTACTAAAGTGCTTTAGAATGTAGTAAAGAAGAGAATGAAGTAATAAAATTAGAGTTCCTCCATGAAGCAAGTTGCACTTGTCTAGCTCTCTCTCTCTCTCCTCTCTCTGGTAGGTAGGGAAGTAAATGAGGAAGAAGAAGATGATAAATGAAGAGGGCTAATAAATACAAATGGTGGTCGTAGGTAGGGGGTTCACCTTGGGTTCATCATGAACCCAATCAAAACTAAGCCGAGCCGAACCAACCAACCCAAACCAGGAATAAACCAAGCCAAGAAGAAAATCATGCAATACAAGAATGAAATACGTACACGTATTCCAAGAATACGAAATACGAACACATGTATTACAACTCTACCCACCTTAAAAGAATTCCGTCCTCGGAATTTAATCAAGAGGCTAGAGGAGCAATGACAAGCTACATTAATCACATGCAAGCTATAACTAGGCAGACAATCACTCATTCAAGCAAGGAATCGAAGGCATGAGGCATAAGAAGACATTATACCTCACGAGTCAAATAAGTCGGGATAACGTGATCGGATATCATCCTCACACTCCCACGTTTGACTCTCCCAAGGAGCGATGAACTCAAGCAACATGAACTAAACTGATAGTCTTGCGCTTGAGGTCTCTCCCCTTGGTCAAACAGGAACACGGGCCTTTCCTCATACGAAAAGATTAAGGCTATTGGTACCAACCTTTTCGAATGATCTAGGACATGGCTCGGGTCCGGGATGTACCGTTGTAATTAGGATACATGAAATACGTCATGCACCCCGCATAATGACGGTAGAAAAGCAAGATAAGAGGACACATATACCTCTCGGTCAATTCTGAACCTGAGCCTGGGCTAGGGCAAACTGCCGCGGATTCTGTTACTGGAAAGTCTGGGCCTGAGTCGACAATGGCCTCGGGAACGGGAACTGCTGTTGCTGGTGAACTGCAGCTGGTACTGGTGCTGGTGCTGGTCCCCTAACCGATGGACTAGATACTGTCGATGCTGAATCAACTCTAAAAGGGCAGGACCCTACCCTATGATCCGGTGCTCCATACAATAAACACAATCCCAACGCCTTGCGACATTCCGCTACCACGTGTCCAGGCTTCCCACAATAAGAACAACCTGCGACGAAAGACTGTGCTTGCTTCTGTTTCTGCTGAGGGTACGTCGGGGTTGAGTGCTGAACCGACGTAACTGAGGTTGCTTGCCTCGAAGTTTCAATAGTCAAAGCCCTAGCTGCCGGGGCTGGTGTTGAAGACTGATTCATCTGACTATGGGACCGCTTCCGACCTCCAGTCCTGTCCACTATTCTTTGGGAGGTATACTCGTGCCTCCTTGCTGCTCGTAACACCGCATCATAGGTCTGATGCTCGAACTGTTCTACTGCCAATATAATCTCTAAGTGAAGTCCTTGCTGGAACCTCTGTGCTCTGTCAAACTCGGTTGCCACCAAGGTGGGAGCAAACCGACTGAGTCTGGAAAACTCGGTCGCATATCCGTCGACCGTCCTCCCCATCTGCTTAAGATTACTGAACCTGGTCTGCAAGTCATATCGAGCCACTGCATCATAATACTTGGTCTGGAACTTTTTGCTGAACACTGCCCAGGGGACAGGTGTGGCCAATCCCACTGCTTGTACGGCCCACCAACTGCGGGCTAGATCCAATAACTGTAGGCGCACCACAGCCACCTTCTCGTCTTCTGGAGTCTTCGCGGCTTCGAGAATCACCTCTATATCCTGTAGCCAAGCATCGGCAGCAATGGCATCCTCGCTGCCATCGAAGAATGGAGGGTTCAGGCACTTAAAACTGTTGACCGCACTGTTCCTTCGGGGTCCACTTCTATTCAGAGCATCTTCCACTGCCTGGTGTAAGGCATCGCCTCTACGTTCTTGGGAAGCTGACAATGATCTGATGAGCCCCACCAAAGTGCCATCATCAGGATCTGCAGGCTGGACTGGCTGAACTGGCGGCTCTCCTCCAATAGGTACGACTCGGAAGGCTGCTCCTGAGTACTGGGCCTGATCTTCTCGTTGCTGCTGGTCCACGGGAGGTGATCCGCCTTGCTGATCGGCAGGTCCAGGTTCAATGCCGCTGAAGAAGACGACATGAGAACAATAAGGAAGGACCAGGACAGATCAACGATTACAAGCATGTGATTAGGACAAGAATTTCAGGAATCAAGAGGATACGAGCAGAGATCAAGGGCGAGTACTGATTGAGACATCTATTCGGTAAACCCTCACACATCTTGATTTAACAAGACCTGCATGGGCCACCACTTAAACCATGTCATGCCCCAGAACCAGAATACTGGAGAGCGGGGGCAGACATAGCCAGCTACGTATATGAAATGGATTCCATCTCGCTATACGGTCACGGCTGTCTAGATACATGAGGGTTTACTACAAGCCAACAGTCTCCTATGGTCATGAACAAGCCTAATGTCTCAATCACAAGCAAGTAAGTAAAAGCCACAAGATGTATGATCATTAAATATACAATAGTAAGGCGTCCCAAACATTACATATTCAGCTGATCATGAAGCTAGTCGTTACAAAATGTCAGGACTAGCAAGAGTTTAATCATACATGATCAACCCTAGGATCTGTCAATCTTGTTACAGCCCGTAGGCAGACAGTAAGTAAAGTGCAATCGAGCTAAATAGGTGCTCGTCGGCTAAACGCCTCAAAAGAATATTTTTACAATAAGTGGGAGATCAAAAATAAACCCACTCGTTGCCAGGGTTCCGTCTAGTGACCACCATCGGGCTGAAATACAGGGAGATCCTTTGGTGCTGCTCCGGTATCTGGCCATACAAAACAGCTGGGTCAGACCCCAGAAAGAGCAAGTGCCACAAAGGAGGCTTCACTTAAGAACTAAAACCAGTAAATAGCACAAGAGTATAATTACATAATAAAAGACAGTTTAAGAAAAGTATGATGGGTAATTATAAAGACAATCTTGTATAGAATTACTAAAAGACAGGACATATGGAAAAGAAAGTATGACAGGATGATATACGATGAGATAACCATGTTACTATTCAGATAGCCAGGTTACAACCCGTAAACCAAACAAGGACCGGGGTTGTAACCCTTCGTCTGAACGGAACTTGGTTTCTCTCACCATTTATCAGCAAGATAAATATAAGAAATCAGGTCAAGTAACATTCTGGAGTGACAATCATTATAGTGACAATCTGGAGTGACAATCATTATAGTGACAATCTGGAGTGACAATCATTCAATCATTCTGGTACAATCTTACAATTAATCAATTCTAGACAATACTATACTGGACTAGACTCCATCCAAGCAATCACGGCCAATCATTGCCTACGGCTTTCTACATTAACTAACTAAGGTTATCACAATCCTAGTTACTAGCAAGATGCAATGAGATGCTCCAAGTAGTCACAGGCCCTGCAGCTATCCAGGTTATCCAGGCAATCATTATAGTGACAATCTAGAGAGTACAATACATTAGAGAGACAATAGAGTTCAATCATTAAAGTGACAATCAAGAGTGCCCCACATGACAGTGGGCTGGAAATGTGCCCTACTCGTCGGCAGGCTACAAGTCCAAACATTTGCGGCCGGGATAACGGATCGCCTGTAACTGGGGAACATCTCTTCATGTCTAATGAATTATACTAGTCATTAACCTTAGTCCATTTCAGTAGGTACTCCTGACCGTGGTACGCAGGAGTCCCCTCCTAGACATGATGCAAGACAGGACTGGATTATTTGTACAAGCACAATCGCCCACGGTGTCTGGATTAATTATACAGGTCATGTCATGTCAGGTAGCCGTCGCAACAGCTTATCAAGATATATCATGTCAGGTTATCATGCCAAGTGTACTTGTCAGGAGTGCGCCACGGCGGACCACTATCAGGTCATGTCAGGTTATTATGTCAGGAGTGCACCACTACAGATCACTATCACTTCATGCTCAATTATCAATTACAAACATATCAAATGAATTCATGATTATCAAGTTCATGACAAAAGACGTAAGGATATAAAATGGACGTAAAATATCTAATAAAGGGGTTACGAAACATGGGCAAATAATAATAAATAATAGTACACAGGACCATGAGAAAGTCATGCAGTTCAGTCATATGCGGCCAGGAAAGGAGGGGGCGCATGCGGCTGGAAGTACAAGGGCGCCAACGACTGGAAATTAATTGGGATCATGCGGCCCGGACTCAGAAGTCCATGCGGCCAGGGTGTAGGGTTCTCATGCGGCTCGGGGATCAGGGCCTATGCGGCTGGCAAGTGCTTGAGTTTATGCGGTTCAGGGAGGTGAGCGCATATGCGGCTCGAATTAGAAAGGGGTCTTCATGCGGCTGATGACGAACTCAAGTCCATGCGGCTCACATAGCATAACCCATGCGGCCCGGAAGAAGTGAGGGCGCATGAGGCTGGGTCAATACGATGGCTTATGCGGCTGGGGGGGAACAATTGTATATGCGGCTCGAGAAGAGTTCGTTCCCAGCCCTACGACTAAGTCCATGTAGACTCATGCGGCTGATGGAAAATGAGGCCATGCGGCTGAGTATGAGACTCAGCCTCATGCGGCTGGGACTAAATTTCATGCGGTTTAGAAGTACAAGGGTCTCATGCGGCTGATGGCGACTTGCTGCATGAATACTCATGCGGTCAAGTACAGCCATGCGCCAGGGAACTGTTCTTCTTCTCCAAAATTCCGAGAAGAAGAACACTAGGAACCCATGCCTTCCAAGCTTCATAAAACTTTCATCCGGAGCCCAAATCCGAACTTCCTCAGGTCAAAATGGGGTAGAACAAAATTCTCTACAACATAGAACCATCAAAACATAGAAATAATAAGATTAAGTAGATCAAAACCTAAAAAATCCGAAAATAAAATAAACATAGATCTACAAGAATCTAGCCATGGAAAGTGAAAATGTCAAGTACTAAAGTGCTTTAGAATGTAGTAAGGAAGAGAATGAAGTAATAAAATTGGAGTTCCTCCATGAAGCAAGTTGCACTTGCCTAGCTCTCTCTCTCCTCTCTCTGGTAGGTAGGGAAGTAAATGAGGAAGAAGAAGATGATAAATAAAGAGAGAGAATGAAGAGGGCTAATAAATACAAATGGTGGTGGTAGGTAGGGGGTTCACCTTGGGTTCATCATGAACCTAATCAAAACCAAGCCGAGCCGAACCAACCAACCCAAACCAGGAATAAACCAAGCCAAGAAGGAAATCATGCAATACAAGAATGAAATACGTACACATATTCCAAGAATACGAAATACGAACACAGGCATTACATGTTCCGTCGATGTTCTCTCTCTCTCTCTCTCTCTCTCTCTCTCTCTCTCTCCTCTTGGATGTAATTGAACAATAGAGCAAGTTATAATTTTTTTTTATTATTATCATATGAACTACCCCAAACATTGCTATTTATTTATTTATATTTCTCTGGAACAACAAATTTATTTTTTGGTTTAAAATATTTTTCATTTTTCTTATTATTTTATTATGACATATATATAATTTTAAATATTATATTTTGTTGTTTTATTTTTTGAATTTTGTGTTGATAATATTATTGTACCGTCCATAAAAAGATTTATATATATGAGCATTAAGTTGTGAGGGGACCACTTTTAGAATTTATCTCAGGACTCAAAATTTAAAGTCCCGCACTGTCGCTATCAAATGGGACCAGTAGTGATCTTTTATTCGAGTAGTGTTCTTTGTTGGCTTATGTGTTGTTTATTTTGAAGCAATATCTAGTTGTCAATATAATTCAATAAAGAGGAATAAGAAGAGAGCACCTTCTTTTGATAACAATGGGTTGGTTGGTTTGGTGGGAACGAATTTAAGCCCGTGGCAGGGGCGGCCCTGGCCCAGGGCTGGTCGGACGACGGTCCAGGACTTCCTGACGTAAGGAGATATCAAGATGGAACTATTTTCATTAGAACTAATATGTATCTTGTGACTTTTCTATCATTCTATCAAAAATTATTGTGGTGTGGTGATTATAATGTTAGGCTTATATTTAAGAGGTCTTTGGTTCAAATTTGACTACAACAAAATTTTATTTTATTTATACTTTTTTTTACATCATGTCTAGGATCCATTTTTTAAAGTTTCATCTCGGACACCATTTGCTCATCAAATGTTCATTATGACCAACATATTAGCTTCTCATATTCCTTAATTTTAATCTTGAGATGGATTTCTCTATACTGAGATTAATTACTAAAGCACTTCACTTCATAACATAGGCAAGTACCTGTCATGCGCAGTGCTTCCACTACGTCCAGATATATGCCAGACTCAAGGAATATTTTCCTTTTCTTTCAAAGATTTGATGTTTACAGATGTTCATGCTATATTTTTTGAGTAATGCTACGGAGACACGTTTCGTTTGACACATTCTTTAACTACGGAGACACGTTTCCTTTGACACATTCTATAACTACACTAACTTAACTGTACATATATGATGTGAAAGAAAGTTTTAAAACAAAGATAATAATTGATATCAAATAAGGGTAAAGTGTAAAAAACTCCTCGTTAGTTGTATACCTTTTGCACTAAAAGACCCGACGCTCTAAATATTCCTAAACGTTTCTAAAATGCTCATTAGACCCCCTAATTCTGATTTTTGTGTAACGGACGTTATTTCTCGAATAAACTGACCGTTATAACCTCCCTAATATAAGCTAAACCCCCCATTAGATTAATGTTATTCTTCCAATTTGACGCTTAAGCTCTCTTCCAGTTCGACGTGAAGCGAAGACGGAGAACAGGAGGTTCGTAATTTGACGCTTAAGCCCTCTTCCAGTCCTAATTTTGCACGAAACCCTAATTCGAAGACGGAGAAGAAGAGATTCAGGTATACTCGTAAACCCTAATTTCGTTTGTAACCCTATTTTGGTGTGAGAACCCTAATTTTGCACGAAATTTTTTTGTTTGTGACGAGGATTTTGTTCGTGACGAGGAATTTTGGAAAAAAAAACCCTAGTTTGGGAAGACTTTAGGAGAACCCTAATTTCGTTTGTAACCATATTTTGGTGTGTAACCTCATTTCGTTTGTAATTGTGTCTGCACAATTACTGGACAAAGTGTGTGGACAGGAAACCCTAATTTTGATGGCCAAGTGTGAAAATGGTAACTGTATGTAATTAGTTGTTAATTTGTTATTAGTTTATAATTGTGTACAGGTTTTAACACAACATGTTTGGTACAAAGTATGCTCTTCACATGTATGTTGGGGGTCATTTTGATGTTGGTGACAAATACGTTGGTGGTGTAGTATTGGAACTGAAAGAATTTATTCTTAGTGATGAATTCTGTTGGTTTGACCTTGATGGCCTATGTGCAAGTGCTGGGGTACAAGCTCCCTGTGAAGTTTACTTCTATGACCCTGTGGATGGAAGAAAGACACAATTAATGGGTGACAATGATATAATGAGTTGCTTTGCAAAGTTTCCAGAGCCATGTCTTCTCAAATTTTATGTATTAGGGAAGCTCGATGAGTCACTCATTGATTACAATGATTATGAGACACATATTACTGATTTTAGTGAAGCAGCTATAGAGATGGAAATGAAGATGGATGATGATTATTGGGCAAGCATTAACTTGACTGGGGTACCACTTGAACATGTGGATGAAGAACATGTGTCTGTTCAAGCCGTGGGTGAAGAACATGTGGCTGCCAACAAGTGTCTGATGAACATGTGGCTGTTCAACAAGTGGGTAAAGAACATGTGGCTGTGGGTGAAGAGGAAGTGGCTGAAGAATAAGTGGCTGAAGAACAAGTAGGTATTGACTATAGTAGTTTTTTACGTACCTCATGAAGACATTGACCAAGACTCTAAGTATAATCCCAGTGATGAGTTGGGCAGTGTGCAGTCCTCAGAAGACAGTGGGGGTCTGAAGATTATGAGTTGGGTACTTCAGATCCTGTTGTGACTAAAATAGTTTGTTGAGGGATGAAAATGTGGATGTTCATGTGGGAAAATGTTTTGCTACACATGAAGAATTCAGGAGTGCTCTGAGGCTCCATGCCATCAAGAACAAGTACAACGTGAAGTTTATACACAATGAAAGAAGGAGGATCACAGCTGTATGTTCAACTGAAGGATGTGAGTGGAGGATTCATGGAAGTGTTGTAGGTGAAAATGGATACTTTGTAGTTAAGAAATTTCAGTCTGCACATGCAAAAAATTGTGGCGAGGTGGACACCAACAAGCAAGCCACTTCTACATTTCTTGCAAATAGGTATATCCACTTCTACTATTATTTAGCTTTTAGTTAATTGTTAGTTAGGTTTTAGTTAACTGTTAGTTAGATTTTTGTTAACTGTTAGTTAGCTTTTAGTTAACTGTTAGTTAGGTTCTAGTTAACTGTTAGTTAGGTTTTTGTTTACTGTTAGTTAGGTTTTAGTTAACAGTTACTAGTAGTTAGCTTTTAGTTAACTAATAAGTTAGCTTATTAGTTAGCTATTATTAAACTGTTATATGTTACTATTTGCCACTTCTTGCAAACAGGTATCTCCACAGGTTCAGACATGATCCAGACTGGGAGAATGTTGGATTTAAAACTCATATAGCTGAAGATTTGGAGATTGATATTTCTAGACACAAAGTACACAGGGCAAAAAAGAAGGCATTGGAGATGATTGATGGAGATGTCCAAGAACAGTATGCTTGTATAAGAGAGTATGCCATGTTGGTGATGAAAACAAATCCTGGAAGTGTTGTTAGGGTAAAGGGAGAAGTGGAGCCTGATGGGAAAGCAACCAGATTTGTGAGAATTTTTTTACGCCTTGAATGCACTGCTGAAGGGCTTCAAGGCAGGTTGCAGACCATTCATTGGTCTTGATGGATGTTTCTTGAAGACAGAATACAAAGATCAACTTCTAAGTGTTGTTGCTAGGGATGGAAATAACAGTTTATATCCTGTTGCTTAGGCGATTGTCGAGATAGAAAACAAAGAAACATAGAATTAGTTCATGGAGCAGCTGTTGGAAGCACTTGCCATAGATGGCAATTCAATCACTTGGATTTCTGACAGACAAAAGGGTTTGTTGGATGTGTTTCATAATCTTCTTTCTCTTGCAGAACATAGATTTTGTGCAAGGCACGTATACGACAACTTTAAGAAGAAACATCCAGGAAACAAACTTAGAAATCTTCTATGGGAAGCTTCAAATGCATACACCTTAGGTGATTTCGAAATTGGGATGGAAAAGATCAAGAAAGTAAGCATGCAAGCTTACGATTGGCTTCAAAAGCTGCCTGCAGCACAGTGGTCAAAGCATGGATTCAGGTCTGAATCCAAATGTGATCTCTCAAGCAACAATATATATGAATCATGGAATAAACACATATTATTAGCCAGGGATAAGCCTATTATCTGTTTATTGGAAACTATTAAAAGAATGCTAATGGCCAGGTTCCAAGAAAAGAGAGAAAAAATGGCAGCTTATGATGGGTTACTTGTTCCTAAAGTAACAAAAAAGCTTGAAGAAGTGAAAGAGGATTCCAAAAGGTGTTTAGTCATTGGCTCCGGATTCAAAAAATATGAAGTTATTCAAAGGGGAACCAATGATTCAGTTGACTTAGAAGCTAGGACATGCACTTGTAGGGTACGAGAAATCACAGGCATACCATGTGAGCATGCAGTTGCATGTCTTAAGAAGAAAAGGCATTCAATTGAGGACTACGTGCACAGGTACTACCATAAAGAAACCTACTTGATGGCTTATGCAGAGCCAATTAATCCTCTTTCAATGAGATATCTGAGGCGCATACCTGGGGTTGTGCCTATGATCCCTCCTGTAGTTCGTAGCCTTACTGGGAGATGGCCAAAAAGTAGGAAGAAACAACCTGATGAGATTAAAGAAAGGAAGAGTGCAGGAAAATGCGAAAGAGCTACTGTGACATGTGGCAACTGTAAGTCAGTTGGACATAATACTAGATCCTGCAAAAATGAATTTAAGAAGAAGGTGGTAGTGCCAAAGGCCAAGCCTGGTAGGCCTAGGCTTTCTAAGTCCACCCTACATATTTGTCATGGTGATCCAACAAACAATTTATGAAGGTCATCATTGTGCATTTTAATTATTCTTTGTCTATACTACATTGTGCATTTTAATTATTTGTTACTCATCTTTTCGTAGGTTGTAGACAAGTGAAGGGTCTTTATCATTTTGGTGACCCTTTCTGAAAGTTGGCAATGATGATTTAGAGTTATGTGAGTGTAGGGCTCTGTGGGTGGGGCTCTGTTTGTGTGAACTGCTCTATTTTGTGGGGCTATTTTGTGGGGCTCTGGTGCTCTGTTTGTGTGAACTGCTCTATGTGAGTGTAAGACACATATTTTGTGTCAACTGCTCTATTTTGTTACTCTGTGGGGTGCAATGCTAATGTATGTGTTCAGCTCTATTTTGCACTGCTGAGCCACTGTCCCTACCTCACTAACTCCTCTGAGCCACTGTCCCTATCTCATTTTGTCACGCTGCAGTCCCTACCTCGTTTTGTCATGCTACAGGTTCCTACTTCTTTATTTCATCATTTAATTTTCAACTTTTACTTCATTAATTATAACTCTGCCTTTCTTCCCTGCAGTATACAAGCATCTATTTTGGGATGTGCTAATCTTTCGAAGGATTATTGTGCCTATTTTGCTCTGCTGTAATGAAGTACTTATCTGCCAGTGAAGAAATGCAATGAAGAAATACTTATCTGCAATTTGGATACTTATCTGCAGTTTGGATGTGCTTGAGTTTGGATGTACTTATCTGTGCAGTTTGGATGTTGGTCTCAATGTATACTTGAATGTATGGATACTTATTTGCAGTTTGGATGTTGTATACTTTATGTGTTGGATAATGTATACTTTATGTGTTGGATACTTATCTGCAGTTTGCAGTTTGGATGTTGGTCTCAATGTATACTTTATGTGTTGGATAATGTATACTTTATGTGTTGGATACTTATCTGCAGTTTGCAGTTTGGATGTTGGTCTCAATGTATACTTTATGTGTTGGATACTTACTGTAACACCCAGTTTTCTGAAATTGGGATATTTTGAAAATTTATTATTTTTATTTTTAAATAATGGTGATTTAGTCATGTTATGAATTTTGGTGATTTTTAGATAGTTTAAAACTATTTTCTAAGTCATGGCTTATGACTTTGTGATTTTACTAGTGTAACCCTAGTACAAACCCTAGAGATTTCATAACCTAGAGACTAACCATGACCATGTAAGCCTAACCATGTGATTAGGATATCAAATTACCACTTTTTAGTCAAAGGGTATTTTGGTAATTTATTAGAATTTATTTGGATTTATGTCATTTATTATTATCTAATTAGTTGATTAGTGTCATGTTAGCTCCTAACCTAGTTTAGCACTAATCTAGAGGTTAGCAACTAACCTAGAAGACTAAGTAGAGGATGTTAGCTTTGTGTAGAAATATCTAGGTTTGATAATATCTAGATATTTTACTTTTAGATATTTTAGAAACCTAGAAATATCTATCCCCTAGTCAAAGCCTTAGGAGCTAAGTTAGCAAGGTGGAAAGGAGCCCTAAATATCTACCCCCTACCCCCCATGACCAGCCAACCCTACCCCCCCCCCATCCTATATGAACACCCCCTTTCATTCAAGCCTCTTTCCATTACACTAAAAACCTAATTTTCCTACAACTTCACACCCTTACCATTTAATCAATTTGACTCCAAATTGAGCCTAGTTTCTTGCATTGGAACCCCCTACATTAGAGGATACCAGTTATGGCTTGCTAGCAAGGAATTGTGGAGCTTTGGACATTGGGAATTGAAGGAGGATTTCATTCAAATGGGGCCTATTATTGAGGATTTTGCACTCATAGGTAAATATCCCTAAACCTAGTTAATATTGTATTTTATCTTCATAATTGCATGCATATTGGTATACCCTAACTGTAGGTCAAGTTTGGTAGAAAATAGGTTTGGTTTGGTGTCCGTATCGGACACGTATCTGTGTTTAAATTACAGTGTTTGGCGAAATGCCACTTAGGAATAAATGTTGTTATTTTCTAAAACAAATTATATTTTTGGGTAGCCCTAGACATGTAGGACACAACCCTAGTTGACTGAGCACGAATTCGAGTCGTGTCCGTGTCCAAAACGGACACGAATACACTGTACACACATATACACTGTGTCCTGTTGCTCGAGCCCCATTTCTTACTATACACGACACTTCGACACGCCAATTTTGGTGGACACGAAGGGGCCATGACTGACATGTCAGCCCCCAAGTGCCATGTCACCTCGTGTCGTATCGGATGAGAAATTCGACACGCACTGACCGTGCACTACACTGCACACAGTGTAAAACACGTACTGACACGGCCTTCGTGTCGTGTCTAGACACGACGTGGACACAAACTGTCCGTCCTAAACCCTAGCCCTAGACCTAGGCTACACCCTGACACAAGCACGACACGTATCGATGTGTGTGTCGTGTCCACGAGGCTCTGTCCTCGCTGCACGAGACTGTGCCACACGCGCGTTCAGTCCCCTGCTGTTCGGGACTCACGTAGGACACGACACGTGGAGGGGTAAAACTTGGTGGACACGAGGGGGCAATGTCTGCGAACATGCCCCCCAAGTTTCGTGTCTTCTAGTGCATTGTTGGACACGAATTCGTATGTGTATTGAAATTGCACTGACAGCACACACGTGGAAATTGAGCTCTGATACGGGCTCGGACACGACACTGTAAGACACCTGGACACTGTGCAGGCTACCTAATAGCTAGACCAACCCTAGGCGAACCTAGGAACACGAGCACGACACCTCGCGTGCCCTGTGTCGTGAGCACGAGACACGTGAACACATGCACGATACAGTGCGAATTCCAGTGCACTGTGTTACCCGATTTTGTTTTTTCACCACTGGACATGCCGTGTCGTGTCGTGGTGGACTCCCATGGACACACACGACACGTGTACACATGGGGACACGATTACCAACCCTTGGTTTTAGGTTTTAGTTAGGTTTGTGTTGATTTTGGGATTTGCCTATATGTTCAGTAATGAACAGTATTCCCTATTTTTTCTCAGTATTTTAAAGTGAATTTCAAATCGATTTTTATGTATATATTTATGTATGTTTGTGTGTATATACATAATATATGTGTATGTATATGTATATGAGTGTGTAGGTGTGTGTCTTAGAGTATATGGATAGGTATATATGTAGATATGTGTGTATATATGTATATATATAATATATATATATATAATATATATTATATATATATATATATATTAATATCTATATAAAATATATATATATATATATATTATAATATATATATATATATTATATATATATATATATATATATATATATATATATTATATATATGTGTGTGTGTGTGTGTGTGTGTGTGTGTGTGTGTTATGGGTTCACCTATCTCAGTTTTCTGAGAACAGAAACCCCCCCTCCCCCCCCCCCACTGTCACAGTGACACACACCACTGCCTCACCTTTTCTCTCTCTCTCTATACCTATATGTATATATGTTATATATATATATATATATATATATATATATATATATATATATTATATTATTATGTTTTATATGATATATATTATATAATTATATATATATATATATTATATATATATATATATATATAGGGTATTATTATATATATATATATATATATATATATATATATAAACCCTATATATATATTTATATATAAATATATATAATATATATATATATATATATATATATATTATATATATATATATATATATATATATATATATATGGTATTATATATATATGGTATTATATATAGTGGTATATATATGGTATTATATAGTGGTTATATATTGGATATATATGTAGGTTATATGTATATAGTGGTTATGTATAGTATTATATATAGTTGGGTATATGGTATTGATATTTATGATGGGTATATATATATATATATATATATATATATATATATATATATATATATATATATATATATATATATATATTATGGTATTATATATATAGTTGACATATATTAGATATGTAAATATATATATATAGACTTGATATCTTGGCCTATGGCCTATGTGTATATAGGTATTGAATGTATGTCTTGGTGCCATAGGAATACTAGCCTATGGTTAGTAGCAAGTTAGAATTGACTATTAGGTCTAGTAGACCTAGTTTGACTAGATAGTTGACCATTGTTGACCAGGGTTGACCAAAGTCAACTATAGGTCAAACCATGACCTAATTGACCTAGAAATGACTTGGATGAACTTAGAAGGACTAGTTGACTAAAGTTTGACTAAACCCTAGACTATTGACTAGTTGGTTTAGGTTTAACCTATATGAGTATTTTGTGACTAGGATTTATGTAGATAGTCCTATGTAGATTAAGATATGTATGGGTTAAGTGGGATGCATAGGAGTTGTCTCATGATTTGAGTTGGAGAATAGGATTAGCTTAATTACAGGATTAAGGTTGGTATTGTACTATATATATTTTGTGTGATATACTTGTTTGGATAATTGGTTATGCCTTAGCTTTGTGGTATAAAATCCTTGGTATCCTAAGACATGATAGCCTATGAATAGTTTGAGTTAGCCTTATAGAGTTGACCCTTGACCTAATTACCTTATTGACTAGTCTGTGATTAACCAAAACCTTAGTTAGTCTAAGATTGACCTAGACTTTGACCTAGCTTGACCATGTTGACTAGTATTGACTAAACTGACCATTATTGACTAAACCCTAGATAACTTGACTAGTTTGGTTAGAATGTTTGACCAAGAGTTGACTTTAACCTAGATTAGACTTGTTTAACCTTGTTTGACCTTGTATGACTTAGTTTAACTTCTTGTGACCTAGTGTGACTTAATTTGACTTAGTTTGACTGAAGAGTTGACCAAGTTTGACTTTGACCTAGATTGGCTTAGAAATCATATAGATTGTATTGTAGATTTCATTTACCTTCATTTTGGACATGTCATAACTATATTGCTCTATTTTAGGACATTGTGACCCTGGAACAGACATCTGATATTACACTACTCTTTTCAGAGTATCAGGCGAGTACATTCTCTGATAGTTCTCTCATTTATTTGTCGATTACTTTATTTCAGTTCTAGTTAGTTCTATGTGATTCTCTGTATCAACACGTATGGATATTTCTGGATTCATGTATCGACACATACCTTACTTGCTGGCCTCTATTACTGGAGTCATTGGTATCATTCCGGAATCATTTCTGGAATCATCATATATTAGCCGGACTCATCTCGATTCTTTTGTCAATTTTGGATTCACTTGCTGGGCGGGGAAATATTGAGTAAGACATGTAGACATACCCCAAATCCGAAATCTTCCACTGGAATCTACCGGAAGCATAGCCATCTCTTGCCCGATCAGTGAGAGATGTGCCTGATACCTACAGCCGTTTACATGTCGACCTCGGTATTTTAAAACACACTGTTAGATCATAGTTGGACTCACCCTGGATTCATTGATCACTGTTGGACTCATCTTGTATCGGAAATCATCTGGTATCAGATTATATGGACTGGACTCACACTGGGATTATATTAGACTTATATCGTACTGTCTGGACTCACACATGATATTCTAGTTCAGTTAGCTTTTATTACAGTCTTCATTGCCATGATTCTTCTCTTGTTTTAGTTACCTTTCTTTTCTTGTATCTTACTGTTTCTCTATGCCATCATCACCTGTATAAAACTGCCATGCTCATCAATAAAACTGTCTATAACTGTTTTATAGTTCTTTGTCATTTATTTGGTTTTTCTAGATGAGTTGTACTCGTTCCCGTCCTGATTGGACCTGTTGAAAATATTATAGATGATAATCCTGAGGACACATGCCCTACTTACCATGGACCTGGCGAGGGATTAGCTACCTTTGGTCCCGACTCTCAGGAGTGATTCAGGAGATTAGCTAGTAGACTACTTTAGCTTTCATGTTTTGACTTATTGTATTAAAGTTAAGATATTGAGTCTGTATTAAGTTTGTTTGAGATATTGTATTATTTTAGTAGTTAGTTGTTGTTGTCTTTAATTCCTTAAGTATAACTTCTGTGTTTTCTTTTCGTGTTTTAGACTGTGTTTGAGTAGATCATACCCTTTTACTTGTCCTCCATTCGGAGCTGATATATGGACAAGTACATTTTATACACTGCATGAGATTAGTTAGCAACCTAGGACAGCTTACTACCGTCGACACTGCGGCGTAGGCTGGACGTACCCACTTCTCGTGCCCCTATACAGGGTGCGGGTCGTGACACGTTTTTAGTGGTGCCCCCATGCAGGTCTCTCGACTAAATTGTTTGGTTACGTTATTGTACCAAGCATGCCTGCAATTAGGAACTTAAGATAATTAGACAATATTAGGAATGACGCTTAGGACACCTAGAGGAATACTAGGATTGCAACATAGAAAATACATCACATGCTTGCTATTATAATTAGATTTTCTTGTCTATGACTATTTTACTTTAAAGAGTCCTTATAAGTCCTTTTTATTGTAATTAGATGGTGCTTACTCGTTCATCCCAGTATGTCACACCTGAGAATGGCACGCTCCCCATCCAGTCAGCTGACCAGTTAACTGATACACCTCCACCTCCACCTACCATATTCTCCCACTCCACAGATCCATAAACCCAGATGCCTCCACCACCTTCCACCTCACAGTCCCAGCAGGACCCAATACTTCTACCACCCCCTATCACTATACCTACCCAGGCTTCCGTCACACTCGACGGGAACCAACTGCTCACTCTGATCCAGGGGTTCCTAACAACCCATCAGGAGCAGACCACCCTACTCCGTCAGAGCATGGAGCATTCTGAGGAACGTACCGTGGTCCCACCACATGTAGAGCCGTGGCAGAGAGCGGGGACGATCAAGGACTTCATGGATCTGAATCCCAAGGAGTTCTTAGGGACTGAGGGCATAGTAGTAGCAGATGACTGGCTAGACTCGGTAGAGAGGAAGCTCCTTGGAGTTAGGATGCCGGATGACCTCCAGGTCGAGGCAGCAGAATTTCTGCTGATAGACTTGGCAGGAGTTTGGTTCCGGAATGAGACGTTATTTGTGAGAGGGAGGGCCACTTGGGATCAGTTCAAGACCCAGTTCAAGAAGAAATTTTCTCGACCACCACTAGGGTAGCCATGGGGCTACGATTCCAGAACATCCAGCAGGGGACCCGTTCTGTCGACGAGTATGCGGCAGAGTTTAGTCGCCTAAGCCGTTTCGCTCCTAGTTTGGTTGCTGATGTAGCACCCAGTTTTCCAAATGAGGGTAATTTTAAAATTTTGTGTTTATAATTATTTTAATAATAATATTTAATTCATGATATGATTTTGGTGATTTTAAATCATTTTAAAATTATTTAAATCAATGACTTGTGGTTTTAACGTTTTGCTAGTGAAACCCTAGAGACTGTTTGACCTAGAGCCTAACCATATGATTATGATATTTTAATGTCATTTTTGGCCTAAGGATATTTTTGCATTTGACCTCTTTGAATTATTTTGATATTATTTTATTATTTATGATATTGTTTTGGGGTTATTTGAGTCGGGTTCGAATTTCAACTCAATCCGACTTGAAACGGGGACCCGGGGGTAGTTTGACTCTAGTGGAACCCACACACTAGTTAGTCATGGCCCACATGATATTAATTTTAGTCCACATGATAGAAATATTTTAGTTAGAGGTTAGACTAATTATTATGGATAAGGTTAGTGTGATTAGAGACTTTAGAATGACTAATTTAGCCCAACCAATTAGCCCTTTCCTAATACTCATAGAATAGGTTAGTAGGGCTTTTGGACTTTTCCTAATAGGACACAACCACCTATATGGCCAGCCACAATAAGGATAGGGTTGAGCCTCCCATTTGTCATTATCCATCTATTTTTCTCTCTCTTGTTCTTCCCCAAATTCCTAGAGAGCAATCCCTAGCAATTTGTCCACCAAATCCTTCCATTTCACCACCAAATCTTCTTCCTTCCTTCTCCATTCTAGCCAAGGAGGAAGCTACCCAAGTTTGGGAGGATTCGGAGCTCGTTCATGTCCTTTTAGAATCTCTACGTGTCGGTGTCGCCCCGGGAGGTTTTTCTTCGATTCGATCTACCGGGAGGTATAAATCCCTTCTCCTTTTCATTTTCTCATGCATATAGGTCTATTTTGAACCCATAGGAATGACCCCCATGGTTGTATCTCCATTTGTGTCCATTTTGTGTCCATTTGGTGGTCATAGGAGTGTCCTTTGTGTTGTGGATGTGTTCATGTTACATATATATATTTATATATATATATTGTAATGAGAGTGTATCTATATTTATATATGTAATAAATGGTTCATGATGATTATATAATCAAGTTTGTGAGTGTGGTTCCTCATATTATTATTGCTATTATTGTTGTGGATAATTAGGATATATATTGTGTGTTCTTTTGTCTCAAACTACCTAAATCCGTCATGATTTTTATCCACGTTTTTAATTTCAGCCCTAACTTAGAAATATCATAACTTCTAGCTCAAAGCTCGGATTAATCTCCCGTTTTTTTTTAAAAGAAGCGTATTGAAGTTAGCTTTCCAAAAACATATATTAATAGGCCTAATTCTTTCTGTAACTATCTGAAGAATTATTTGAGTGTCAGCTGTACGAAAGACAAACGCGTTCTCGGTGTTTTCGCGATTCCGGGAGTTTCCGGAAACGAAAATGCGATCCGTTTAAAGTTTCAGAAAGCTAACAAATAGATCTATAACATACTTTAATCCTAAATTTTAATTTATGCTGAGATGGTACAGTATTGATTATTAGTAGGAGTTACTATTCAACATATGTATTTTGTGCACCCTTGTGTGTAATATAATGTTCTATTTGATTTTAACCCATGTTAATGTATATACATTATGTAATTAAATAGAGAATACAAGCATAAGTAAATGGTTAAATAAATGATGTATGAGGTGTAAGTATCCTATCTAATGTAAGCATGTATAAGTATGACTTGTAATGAATATGTAGGTTCCATAGTATGTAATGTATGGTGCATATAGTGGTACAAGAGAATAATGAATGATGAATGAATGCAAGCATGAATGTAATGTAATAATAGATATAATGTATGCAATATACAAGTTAATGAGATGTAATGTTCTATGTTAGCACAAATCCTATATTACCTCATGTACCCCCTTACACTATGTTGACACTATCACACTTGACACATTGTTCACTTACACTTTGACACTCTTTGATATGTATACACTGTGTATGCCCATTTAACCCTCACTTGTACACACACATAGCCTCTTAAATAAGTATTTATGAATATAGTTAACTTAGCATATTGTGTTGTAATATATAAGTTTATATAACCATTTGAAATGCCATGATTATAGACCTAATATTGAATACCAATATATGCATGCGTATATATGTGTAGACATATATAGCTTAAAGTAATAGATTACCTAGTGTATATCCAATGTGAATTCTTGCATATTTAAGTATTGAATAAATGCATGCTATATAGAGTTGGGTGTATGTTGGCTTGTATAGCCTTGTATTGATGTGTGCTTGCTAGGATAGTCTTGGTTAGGCCTAGTAAGACTTGCTGGGTTAGGACATGACCTAGTTTGACCTGGTTTGACTAGTACAGTTGACCAGAGTTGACCAAGGGTTGACTTTGGCCTAGTTTGACCTAGATTCATGTAGAATGCATTGTAGTGCTTTATATTACCCTTCTGGACATGTTATGACTTGTGCTGTTCTAATTAGGAGCCAGACACCTTGTAACCTGTGTTGCTTTAAATAGGACTCGATGGCTTCAGTTGGACCCCCTATACTTATCAGCTGTTCAGGTTATCAGGCGAGTACATTCTCTGATAGTTCTCTCATTTATTTGTCAATTACTATATTTCAGTTCTAGTTAGTTTTATGCGATTCTCTGTTACAATACGTGTGGATATTACTGGATTCATGTATACGACACACATTTATTTTCTGGCCTCTATTACTGGTGTCATCATTTCCGGCTTCTATTACTGGAATCACCTGCTGGAATCATTTACTGGAATCATTTACTGGTACCATTATATTTTGGCTGGACTCATCTTGAATCATTGTGTCGGAATTCTGGTTTCACTTGTTGGGAGGAAAAATACTAGAGTAAGACATGTAGACATACCCCATTACTGGAATCACCCCTACTGGAATCTACTGGAATGATAGCCATCTCTCGCCTGATCAGTGAGAGGTGTGCCGGATTACCCACAGCCGTTTACATGTCGATCTCGGTATTTTAAAACACACTGTTAGAGTATAGGCTGGACTCACCCTGGAATCATTGATCACTATAACTGGAATCGTTCCTTACTGGATTCATCTTGTATTAGATTCATCTTGTACTGGACTTACATTGGAGTTACACTGGTCTACATTGTTGTCTGAACTTCATATCATATTACCCTGGTTCAGCTAGTTCTATTTTTACAGACTTCATTGCTATGATTCTTCTCTTGTTTAGTTATTTACTTTCCTTGCACCTTATCTGTCTTTCTTACCATCACCTGAATATAAACTGCCATTTTCATCAATACAACTGCCTATAATTGCTTTATAGTTCTCTGCTATTTACTTGGGTTTTCTAGATAAAATGTGCTCGTTCCTGTCCTGACTGGACCTGTTGATAAATTTTACAGATAGCTTGGAGGTTGCCTGCTAGCCTAGAGGAGACACCTTAGAAGTTGTTTAGATAGTTATTTCATTTGTCTGGAGTTGTATTTACTTTGTGGATTACTGTATTTGAGTTTTGGGATGTATTTCTGGGTTTTTGTATCTTAGACACTTAGACTTCTATCTTCCGTATCTCTTTGGATTTTATATTTTATCTAACCTTATCATGCTCTACCTTAAATGTGATTGAGACTGTATCTGCTTAGCATTATATTGTTAGATGATGTGACCTAGGACATCGTTCTACCGCCGACACTGCGGCGTAGGCTGGGCGTTGTTACGTTCTCGTACCCTAACAGTGGGTGCGGGTCGTGACACGTTTTCAGTGGTGGCCTATGCAGGTCGAGTTTATGTAGTGGTATTCGAACTTGAGTACCACTACAGCCTGCAGTAGGAATAGGATATATCTTGAAGGTACTCAATCACAGTTAGAAACCCTTGAGAGATTCCCGTAACGACCCTTGAGAATCTTATTTTAACTTCGATTTGAGAACTCTTTTTTCCCTCGATTTGATTTATTTTTACTTACTGTTGTTAAATTTGATTTTGATGGATTATGGTTGAATTTGAGTTGTATTCATTGATTTTGATGAATGATTGTCGAATTTTGAATCTTGATGATAGCTGTTGCATCCGAGTTGTATTTTGATGGATTTTTGTTCATTTTGAATTTTGAAGTTCGTTGATAAATTTGATTTGATTTATGGGTATTCATTGTTGATTTAATTTAATTTTTTTTGACAAGATGAAATTATATGGGCTATGTCATCTATGTTATGGAATCTAGTCTTCTATAGTCACATTAGCCAGCATGGTGAGGACATATAGTCTGACTCTGGATATATTTCTTGGGTGTGAGAATTTAAGGTTTTCGCAGCCAAGCTAGCGGCACCGCGAAAATGTTAAATACCACGATTCTAGAGGTATGTGCATAAGTCAAGGACTCTGTGATTATCGTAGCCTTGCTTACTAGTATGACGGGGATTTAGAGTACCATGATTTTGGATAGACGCATATGATTATCAGATTGTACCTTAAATATTTTCAAGCATGTTTTCTCTACTTTGATGCAGTCCTTCAAAAAGAATTATTATTTGTTTTGCTTTGTTTTGCTTTGTTTTGCTTCTAATTATTTAACTTAGGAGTAGCTTGTGTAACTTCTTGCTATGAGTTTCTTCTTAATACAATGAATCGATGATTTTGCTAGACTTTATCTTGGATTTAATATTTAGCTCTGGTTTCAAAACGGTTCCTTCTTTTAGGCAAATAAGCAAACAGCTTTTATCGTTATTTCCTTCTTGCTATTATTCTAGTATTGAATAATAATAATAAAACTGCCTTGATTTCGTCAATCACCTATTTTGCGATCTTGGTAGGAATCTAAATGTTTGTCTTAACGTAGAATTAATTTTTTTGGGACATGAGAATATATGAGTATATTTACATAGTGGACACTTGCCTGATACGTATGCATGCTACACTTGATTTTCCACCTATCTAAATACATATTAATATGTTGTTAATGTTAAAATTTTCAAAACCCCAATATTTCTGGTTTTCTGCTTTTCCAGTTTAAATTCGTAATTTAAATATAAATTTTATGTTATTAGTTTTGTCTACATAACTGCACATGTATGATATCTGCAGAGTTTCAATTTTTAGAGAAATTGGTTAAGTTATGTTAAATTTGTAAAATCTGAGACTGCATTATGTTAATATTACACTGGTTTAAATGTTAGCTTATTTTCAAATTTTGTATGTAAATGCTGAACTAAAACTGGGTTTAACCTTTCAATACTAAGCTATAACCCTGTACAAGGACACACACACACCCTAACTTAGTATACGCTGTCATGTAACCTAACCTTTCCTCTCTATGTTATGATCACATACTTGTATAGATATATATAGAGCTTAGGCATACATGTTATAATATATGTATATACATAACTAAATCTCTACCTCTTATAGATGTTTATGGTTAGCCATGCATGTTATGATTAAATAGGTTGTGTATTGTAGGTTGTTAACCCATATGCCATGAGTAGTGTAACAGGATAGCTCATATACAATTTCATGTATATTTTACATACACCCATACACATACAAACCACATAACATTACATAATGCTAGTTTTTCCTCTCTAACGCTCTCTCTGTATATATATATTGTGATTTGGATTTCAATGCATGTGATTTTCAATTCCTTAATTTTTGAATTTGATTTTCTGTACCCTTTTTTAGATAATTGGTAGTTGCCTTTATTTTGTTTTGATAAGTACCAGTTTCATATAGGATGGTAGACCGCCTTACAGTTTTGATGGTTTGTTGTTTCTGTAACTTCTCTAGTTTAGCACCCTAAATTGCTTGTATGTTTTGATACCCTATGACCGTTTCGGTTAGCATGACTAGTATACCTAGATGAGACTTTCACTACCACCGTATGCCATGATCCTGTATGTCATCCTTTTGATCACATGATTTATTTTAATCTGGGACTTTGATTGTGGAGGTTTGACCTAGAGGGAGTATGGACATTTTAATTTCGAGGACAAAATTTTTTTAAGGTGGGTAGAGTTGTAGCACCCAGTTTCCCAATGAGGGTAATTTTGAAATTTTGTGTTTATAATTATTTAATAATAATATTTAATTCATGATATGATTTTTGGTGATTTTAAATTATTTTAAAATTATTTAAATCAATGACTTGTGGTTTTGACGTTTGCTAGTGAAACCCTAGAGACTGTTTGACCTAGAGCCTAACCATATGATTATGATATTTTAATATCATTTTTGGTCTAAGGATATTTTTGCAATTGACCTCTTTGAATTATTTTGATATTATTTTATTATTTATGATATTGTTTTGGGGTTATTTGAGTCGGGTTCGAATTTCAACTCAATCCGACTTAAAACGGGGACCCGGGGGTAGTTTGACTCTAGTGGAACCCACACAATAGTTAGGCATGGCCCACATGATATTAATTTTAGTCCACATGATAGAAATATTTTAGTTAGATGTTAGACTAATTATTATGGATAAGGTTAGTGTGATTAGAGACTTTAGAATGACTAATTTAGCCCCAACCAATTAGCCCTTTCCTAATACTCATAGAATAGGTTAGTAGGGGCTTTTGGACTTTTCCTAATAGGACACAACCACCTTTATGGCCAGCCACAATAAGGATAGGGTTGAGCCTCCCATTTGTCATTATCCATCTATTTTTCTCTCTCTTGTTCTTCCCCAAATTTCTAGAGAGCAATCCCTAGCAATTTCTCCACCAAATCCTTCCATTTCACCACCAAATATTCTTCCTTCCTTCTCCATTCTAGCCAAGGAGGAAGCTACCCAAGTTTGGGAGGATTCGGAGCTCGTTCGTGTCCTTTTGGAATCTCTACGTGTCGGTGTCGCTCCAGGAAGGTTTTTCTTCGATTCGATCTACCGGGAGGTATAAATTCCTTCTCCTTTTCATTTTCTTATGCATATAGGTCTATTTTGAACCCATAGGAATGACTCCCATGGTTGTATCTCCATTTGTGTCCATTTTGTGTCCATTTGGAGGTCATAGGAGTGTCCTTTGTGTTGTGGATGTGTTCTTGTTACATATATAGATTTATATATATATTGTAATGAGAGTGTATCTATTTTTATATATGTAATAAATGGTTCATGATGATTATATAATCAAGTTTGTGAGTGTGGTTCCTCATATTATTATTGCTATTATTGTTGTGGATAATTAGGATATATATTGTGTGTTCTTTTGTCTCAAACTACCTAAATCCGTCATGATTTTTATCCACGTTTTTAATTTCAGCCCTAACTTAGAAATATCATAACTTCTAGCTCAAAGCTCGGTTTAATCTCCCATTTTTTTAAAAAAAAGCGTATTGAAGTTAGATTTCCAAAAACATATATTAATAGGCCTAATTCTTTCTGTAACTTTCTGGAGAATTATTTGAGTATCAGCTGTACGAAAGACAAACGCGTTCTCGGTGTTTTCGCGATTCCGGGAGTTTCCGGAAACGAAAATGCGATCCGTTTAAAGTTTCAGAAAGCTAACACATAGATCTATAACATACTTTAATTCTAAATTTTAATTCATGCTGAGATGGTACAGTATTGATTATTAGTAGGAGTTACTATTCAGCATATGTATTTTGTGCACCCTTGTGTGTAATATAATATTCTATTTGATTTTAACCCATGTTAATGTATATACATTATGTAATTAAATAGAGAATACAAGCATGAATAAATGGTTAAATAAATAATGTATGAGGTGTAAGTATCCTATCTAATGTAAGCATGTATAAGTATGGCTTGTAATGAATATGTAGGTTCCATAGTATGTAATGTATGGTGCATATAGTGGTGCAAGAGAATAATGAATGATGAATAAATGCAAGCATGAATGTAATATAATAATAGATGTAATGTATGCAATATACAAGTTAATGAGATGTAATGTTCTATGTTAACACAAATCCTATATTACCTCATGTACCCCCTTACACCATGTTGACACTATCACACTTGACACATTGTTCACTTACACTTTGACACTCTTTGATATGTATACACTGTGTATGCCCATTTAACCCTCACTTGTCCCTTTGTCATGTTCACATACACACACATAGCCTCTTAAATAAGTATTTATGAATATAGTTAACTTAGCATATTGTGTTGTAATATATAAGTTTATATAACCATTTGAAATGCCATGATTATAGACCTAATATTGAATACCAATATATGCATGCGTATATATGTGTAGACATATATAGCTTAAAGTAATAGATTACCTAGTGTATATCCAATGTGAATTCTTGCATATTTGAGTATTGAATAAATGCATGCTATATAGAGTTGGGTGTATGTTGGCTTGTATAGCCTTGTATTGATGTGTGCTTGCTAGGATAGTCTTGGTTAGGCCTAGTAAGACTTGCTGGATTAGGACATGACCTAGTTTGACCTGGTTTGACTAGTGCAGTTGACCAGAGTTGACCAAGGGTTGACTTTGGCCTACTTTGACCTAGATTCATGTAGAATGCATTGTAGTGCTTTATATTACCCTTCTGGACATGTTGTGACTTGTGCTGTTCTAATTAGGAGCCAGACACCTTGTAACCTGTGTTGCATTAAATAGGACTCTGTGGCTTCAGTTGGACCCCCTATACTTATCAGCTGTTCAGGTTATCAGGCGAGTACATTCTCTGATAGTTCTCTCATTTATTTGTCAATTACTGTATTTCAGTTCTAGTTAGTTTTATGCGATTCTCTGTTACAATACGTGTGGATATTACTGGATTCATGTATATGACACACATTTATTTTCTGGCCTCTATTACTGGTATCATCATTTCTGGCTTCTATTACTGGAATCACCTGCTGGAATCATTTACTGGAATCATTTACTGGTATCATTATATTTTGGCTGGACTCATCTTGAATCATTGTGTTGGAATTCTGGATTCACTTGCTGGGAGGGAAAATACTAGAGTAAGACATGTAGACATACCCCATTACTGGAATCACCCCTACTGGAATCTACTGGAATAATAGCCATCTCTCGCCTGATCAGTGAGAGGTGTACCGGATTACCCACAGCCGTTTACATGTCGATCTCGGTATTTTAAAACACACTGTTAGAGTATAGGCTGGACTCACCCTGGAATCATTGATCACTATAACTGGAATCGTCCCTTACTGGATTCATCTTGTATTAGATTCATCTTGTACTGGACTTACATTGGAGTTACACTGGTCTACATTGTTGTCTGGACTTCATATCATATTACCCTGGTTCAGCTAGTTCTATTTTTACAGACTTCATTGCTATGATTCTTCTTTTGTTTAGTTATTTACTTTCCTTGTACCTTATCTGTCTTTCTTACCATCACCTGAATATAAACTGCCATTTTCATCAATACAACTGCCTATAATTGCTTTATAGTTTTCTGCCATTTACTTGGGTTTTCTAGATAAGATGTGCTCGTTCCTGTCCTGACTGGACCTGTTGATAAATTTTACAGATAGCTTGGAGGTTGCCTGCTAGCCTAGAGGAGACACCTTAGAGGTTGTTTAGATAGTTATTTCATTTGTCTGGAGTTGTATTTACTTTGTGGATTACTGTATTTGAGTTTTGAGATGTATTTCTGGATTTTTGTATCTTAGACACTTAGACTTCTATCTCCCGTATCTCTTTGGATTTTATATTTTATCTAACCTTATCATGCTCTACCTTAAATGTGATTGAGACTGTATCTGCTTAGCATTATATTGTTAGATGATGTGACCTAGGACAGCGTTCTACCGCCGACACTGCGGCGTAGGCTGGGCGTTGTTACGTTCTCGTACCCTAACAGTGGGTACGGGTCGTGACAGCTGACCCTGAGGAGATGACGTGTAGGTTTTGCCATGGTCTAGTTCCAGACATTGGCATTCTTATAGTGGCGAACGGTATGACTAACTACTACCAGAGCTTAGAGTTAGCCCGGAGTATCGAGGAGCGTCTTCTGTCTTGCAAGTGGCCGGCTTCTGTACACATTGAGGGACCCTCCAAGCGTCAGGCTTTCCAGCAGAAAGTGCCGACGCTACACCAGCAGACATATCGTCCTCCCACACCACCTCATTCGACCCCGCCAGTTAGAGCCCCGGGACCCCGACAGCAGCAGAGGCCATTTCAGCAGGTGCAACATCAGTATCGAGGTTAGGACCCGAAGACGATCAGTTGTTCATACTGCAGGAAGCAAGAACACATCAGGGAGCAGTGTAGGAAGAGGCTGAAGGTTTGCTATACCTGTGGGTCTGATACCCACCAGAAGATGGATTGTCCAGTTGCACCTCCTTATAAGGGTGCTAGGCCACCTGTAGCTCAGCACCAGAGGGGTGGAGCTTTTGCGATGACGGTCGAGGAGACCAACGCTGCAGGTGACGGGTTAGCAGGTTTGTCTTTTCTGTCCTTCCTTTCCCATCTTGTTGTATGATTCCATTAGTACCTGTCAGGATATGCTTGTGATATGCTAGATAGTATAGTTACCCTGTTCGAGACTGTGAAATCACGACCAGTAGGACTATGATTGCATGTTATCTTTTGACTCCGATTGACTGGAGGTTTGACCTAGAAGGAGTACGACTATCTTAATTTTGAGGACAAATTTTTTCTAAGGAAGGTAGACTTGTAACACCCAGTTTTCTGAAATTGGGATATTTTGAAAATTTATTATTTTTATTTATAAATAATGGTGATTTAGTCATGTTATGAATTTTGGTGATTTTTAGATAGTTTAAAACTATTTTCTAAGTCATGGCTTATGACTTTGTGATTTTACTAGTGTAACCCTAGTGTAAACCCTAGAGATTTCATAACCTAGAGACTAACCATGACCATGTAAGCCTAACCATGTGATTAGGATATCAAATTACCACTTTTTAGTCAAAAGGGTATTTTGGTAATTTATTAGAATTTATTTGGATTTATGTCATTTATTATTATCTAATTAGTTGATTAGTGTCATGTTAGCTCCTAACCTAGTTTAGCACTAATCTAGAGGTTACCAACTAACCTAGAAGACTAAGTAGAGGATGTTAGCTTTATGTAGAAATATCTAGGTTTGATAGTATCTAGATATTTTACTTTTAGATATTTTAGAAACCTAGAAATATCTATCCCCTAGTCAAAGCCTTAGGAGCTAAGTTAGCAAGGTGGAAAGGAGCCCTAAATATCTACCCCCTACCCCCCATGACCAGCCAACCCTACCCCCCATCCTATATGAACACCCCCCTTTCATTCAAGCCTCTTTCCATTACACTAAAAACCTAATTTTCCTACAACTTCACACCCTCACCATTTAATCAATTTGACTCCAAATTGAGCCTAGTTTCTTGCATTGGAACCCCCTACACTAGAGGATACCAGTTATGGCTTTCTAGCAAGGAATTGTGGAGCTTTGGACATTGGGACTTGAAGGAGGATTTCATTCAAATAGGGCCTATTATTGAGGATTTTGCACTCATAGGTAAATATCCCTAAACCTAGTTAATATTGTGTTTTCTCTTCATAATTGCATGCATATAGGTATACCCTAACTGTGGGTCAAGTTTGGTAGAAAATAGGTTTGGTTTGGTGTCCGTATCGGACACGTATCTGTGTTTAAATTGCAGTGTTTGGCGAAATGCCACTTAGGAATAAATGTTGTTATTTTCTAAAAAAAATTATATTTTTGGGTAGCCCTAGACATGTAGGACACAACCCTAGTTGACTGAGCACGAATTCGAGTCGTGTCCGTGTCCAAAACGGACACGAATACACTGTATACACACATACACTGTGTCCTGTTGCTCGAGCCCCATTTCTTACTATACGCGATACTTCGACACACCAATTTTGGTGGACACGAAGGGGCCATGACTGACATGTCAGCCCCCAAGTGCCATGTTACCTCGTGTCGTGTCGGATGAGAAATTCGACACGCACTGACCGTGCACTATACTGCACACAGTGTAAAACACACACTGACACGGCCTTCGAGTCGTGTCTAGACACGACATGGACACAAAGTGTCAGTCCTAAACCCTAGCCCTAGACCTAGGCTACACCCTGACACAAGCACGACACGTATCGATGTGTGTGTCGTGTCCACGAGGCTCTGTCCTCGCTGCACGAGACTGTGCCACACGCGCGTTCAGTCCCCTGCTGTTCGGAACTCACGTAGGACACGACACGACACGTGGAGGGGTAAAACATGGTGGACACGAGGGAGCAATGTATGCGAACATGCCCCCCAAGTTTCGTGTCTTCTAGTGCAGTGTCGGACACGAATTCGTGTGTGCATTGAAATTGCACTGACAGCACACACGTGGAAATTGAGCTCTGATACGGGCTCGGACATGACACTGTAAGACACGTGGACACTGTACAGGCTACCTAATAGCTAGACCAACCCTAGGCGAACCTAGGAACACGAGCACGACACCTCGCGTGCCCTGTGTCGTGAGCACGAGACACGTGAACACGTGCACGATACAGTGCGAATTCCAGTGCACTGTGTTACCCGATTTTGGTTTTTCACCACTGGACACGCCGTGTCGTGTCGTGGTGGACTCCCATGGACACACACGACACGTGTACACATGGGGACACGATTATCAACCCTTGGTTTTAGGTTTTAGTTAGGTTTTGTGTTGATTTTGGGATTTGCCTATATGTTCAGTAATGAACAGTATTCCCTATTTTTTCTCAGTATTTTAAAGTGAATTTCAAATCGATTTTTATGTATATATTTATGTATGTTTGTGTGTATATACATAATATATGTGTATGTATATGTATATGAGTGTGTAGGTGTGTGTCTTAGAGTATATGGATAGGTATATATGTAGATATGTGTGTATATATGTATATATGTATATATATATATATATATATATATATATATATATATATATATATATATATATATATATATATATATGTGTGTGTGTGTGTGTGTGTGTGTGTGTGTGTGTGTTATGGGTTCACCTATCTCAGTTTTCTGAGAACAGAAAACCCCCCCACTGTCACAGTGACACACACCACTGCCTCACCATTTCTCTCTCTCTCTCTACCTATATATGTATATATGTTATATATATATATATATATATATATATATATATATATATATATATATATATATATATATATATATATATATAGGGTATTATATAAAAAAAGAAAAAAAAATATATATAGGGTATTATATATATATATATATATATATATATATATATATATATATATATATATATATATATATATATATGTATGTTATATGAATGTGTATATATATATGGTATTATATATAGTGGTTATATATTGGGATATATATGTAGGTTATATGTATTAATATAGTGGTTATGTATAATATTATATATAGTTGGGTATATTGGTATTGATATATATATTTTTTTGTATATATATATTGGTATTGATATATATATATATATATATATATATATATATATATATATATATATATATATATATATATATATATATATTTATATATATATATATATATATATATATATATATATATATATATATATATATATATATATATATATATATATATATATTATGGTATTATATATATAGTTGACTATATATTAGATATGTAAATATATATATATAGACTTGATATCTTGGACTATGGCCTATGTGTATATAGGTATTGAATGTATGTCTTGGTGCCATAGGAATACTAGCCTATGGTTAGTAGCAAGTTAGAATTGACCACTAGGTCTAGTAGACCTAGTTTGACTAGATAGTTGACCATTGTTGACCAGGGTTGACCAAAGTCAACTATAGGTCAAACCATGACCTAATTGACCTAGAAATGACATGGATGAACTTAGAAGGACTAGTTGACTAAAGTTTGACTAAACCCTAGACTATTGACTAGTTGGTTTAGGTTTAACCTATATGAGTATTTTGTGACTAGGATTTATGTAGATAGTCCTATGTAGATTAAGATATGTATGGGGTTAAGTGGGATGCTTAGGAGTTGTCTCATGATTTGAGTTGGAGAATAGAATTAGCTTAATTACAGGATTAAGGTTGGTATTGTACTATATATATTTTGTGTGATATACTTGTATGGATAATTGGTTATGCCTTAGCTTTGTGGTATAAAATCCTTGGTATCCTAAGACATGATAGCCTATGAATGGTTTGAGTTAGCCTTATAGAGTTGACCCTTGACCTAATTACCTTATTGACTAGTCTGTGATTAACCAAAACCTTAGTTAGTCTAAGATTGACCTAGACTTTGACCTAGCTTGACCATGTTAACTAGTATTGACTAAACTGACCATTATTGACTAAACCCTAGATAACTTGACTAGTTTGGCTAGAATGTTTGACCAAGAGTTGACTTTAACCTAGATTAGACTTGTTTAACCTTGTTTGAACTTGTATGACTTAGTTTAACTTCTTGTGACCTAGTATGACTTAATTTGACTTAGTTTGACTGAAGAGTTGACCAAGTTTGACTTTGACCTAGATTGGCTTAGAAATCATATAGATTGTATTGTAGATTTTATTTACCTTCATTTTGGACATGTCATAAATATATTGCTCTATTTTAGGACATTGTGACCCTGGAACAGACATCTGATATTACACTACTCTTTTCAGAGTATCAGGCGAGTACATTCTCTGATAGTTCTCTCATTTATTTGTCGATTACTGTATTTCAGTTCTAGTTAGTTCTATGTGATTCTCTGTATCAACACGTATGAATATTTTTGGATTCATGTATCGACACATACCTTACTTGCTGGCCTCTATTACTGGAGTCATTGGTATCATTCTGGAATCATTTCTGGAATCATCATATATTGGCCGGACTCATCTCGATTCTTTTGTCGATTTTGGATTCACTTGCTGGGCGAGAAAATATTGAGTAAGACATGTAGACATACCCCAAATCCGAAATCTCCCACTGGAATCTACCGGAAGCATAGCCATCTCTTGTCCGATCAGTGAGAGATGTGCCTGATACCTACAGCCGTTTACATGTCGACCTCGGTATTTTAAAACACACTGTTAGATCATAGTTGGACTCACCCTGGATTCATTGATCACTGTTGGACTCATCTTGTACCGAAAATCATCTGGTATCAGATTATATGGACTGGACTCACACTGGGATTACATTAGACTTATATCGTACTGTCTGGACTCACACATGATATTCTAGTTCAGTTAGCTTTTATTACAGTCTTCATTGTCATGATTCTTCTCTTGTTTTAGTTACCTTTCTTTTCTTGTATCTTACTGTTTCTCTATGCCATCATCACCTGTATAAAACTGCCATGCTCATCAATAAACTGTCTATAACTGCTTTATAGTTTTTTGTCATTTATTTGGTTTTTCTAGATGAGTTGTACTCGTTCCCGTCCTGATTGGACCTATTGAAAATATTACAGATGATAATCCTGAGGACACATGCCCTACTTACCATGGACCTGCCGAGGGATTAGCTACCTTTGGTCCCGACTCTCAGGAGTGATTCAGGAGATTAGCTAGTAGACTACTTTAGCTTTCATGTTTTGACTTGTTGTATTAAAGTTAAGATATTGAGTCTGTATTAAGTTTGTTTGAGATATTGTATTATTTTAATAGTTAGTTGTTGTTGTCTTTAATTCCTTAGGTATAACTTCTGTGTTTTCTTTTCGTGTTTTAAACTGTGTTTGAGTAGATCATACTCTTTTACTTGTCCTCCATTCGGAGCTGATATCTGGACAAGTACATTTTATACACTGCATGAGATTAGTTAGCAACCTAGGACAGCTTACTACCGTCGACACTGCGACGTAGGCTGGACGTACCCACTTCTCGTGCCCCTATACAGGGTGCGGGTCGTGACACTTATCTGCAGTTTGGCTTGTTGAAGATTTTCTTCTTTGTTGAAAGGTTTATGTGCTTATGCAGTTTATATGTGTTAAAGATGTGTCTGAATGTATACTGCAGTTTTTAACTTCTTTGTTGAAAGATTTATATGTGCTTACTGCAGTTTTTAACTTCTTTTTAACTTCTCTCTTCAGCTTATATGTGCTTACTGCAGTTTATATGAACTTACTGCAGTTTATATGCTTCCTGCAGAGCCAAACATTGTGCTTACTGAAGATTTATGCTTATTGCAGAGCCAAACTCTCTTCATTTTATATGTGCTTACTGAAGATTTATGTGCTTATGCAGAGCCAAACTTCTTTGTTACAAGAACTTTATGTGCTTACTGCAGTTTATATGAACTCTCTTCATTTTATATGAACTCTCAGGTTCAGTTTATGCCACTGAAGTATGCTAACAATGTCACCAACATTTTTTCCACATAGCTTACTTCATTCAACAATTGCAATCGTCATACAAAATTTTTAAACATAATTATACACGTTACAAATCCAAAAACAAATTGCAAAATATGCATGGTGAGGTATGGTCTTCGTTCACTTGTCGTCATCGCCACTGTCGCTTCTCTAGAAGAAATTAAACGTTGGCTTCGATGCTCCTTCAATTCTTTCATTAAATCCCACATTAGAGTCTGATAGTACTCTGAAAGTTTTTCATCCTCCCATAGTAGAAATCCACAAGAACTTGTTGGAAAATTTGCACACCCATAGAATCTTCTTCCAGGGTTTGCTTGCGTCCACGAAGTCTTCAATGGAGTAATTGATCCACAATGGCAGTAAATAAATTTCCCTCGATTTCTACTTGAATGTCGTGAGAACGAAGATTGCGAGCTAGAAGGCATAACTTCGACTTTGGATTAATCTGTTCGGAAAAAAAAATTAGAAAAGAGAACAAATTACTTTGGAAATAAATTAGCAAAAATAGAAGAACTGAAAATATCAAGAAAAAAAATTTAAGGCTTGTGTACAACCCCCAAGCAACTGTGGCGACAAGCTAATGTGGAAGCCCTGGCCGTTCTCTCCTCCCAAGCCCCAAGCCCCAAACATCCTCAGCCTTAAATAGATCAAATGCAAAGGGTATTTTGGGTGTTTCATTAAAAGTTTTCAAAAAATTTGGAGAGTAACGGCTGTTTCCAACGGCTCTCAGACGGGAGGTCCTATTCCGAGCAAGTCACTAATTGCGGGGGTCTTTAACTGCAAAAATTGACTAAAAGGTCTTTTAGTGCAAAAGGTATACATCTAACGAGAAATTTTTTGCACTTTACCCATCAAATAATGCACCATCATATCAGTGTAGCTATAGAGCGTGCTAATAGAAATGTGTCCATGTAGCATTACTCATATTTTTTTTATCAATAATGCTATAGGGACACACTTTTTCTTCACACACTTCATAGCCACACTGAAATATATGCTATTGCATTATTGGATGTCAATTATTACCTCACTTTTAACTTTTAAGATTTCTTTTGACATCCAATAATGCAATGACACATCAGTATGACACACAATGCTATTTGTCCCTCCAAATTATCTCTCCTTAAGCGGCACCTGACGTGACATGTTGATATGGTAGCTGACGTAGCAAAATTAAAATTAATACTAACATTAACATTAAAAAATTGTATAATTAATTTTTTGGGTTAAATTTTATTATATTATATGTCATGTAATATGATACGTACCTAATATTATTTAACATTTCACGTTAGCTGACACATAAAACTTTGAAGGTATGAATAGCATTACACCCAAATTAACAAACAAGGAATATTATTTTCTCCGAGTACAAGGCAAGAACATTAATACAAAAAAAAAAATGAAAAAACACAAGTGCCAGATCCAGATGTGATCTCCTTCCAGTTGGGGAAAGCTTAGCTGTCCACATTATGGAAAATGCTAATAATACATTGCTTAAATATTATTATACATTGACACATGCATGATCACAGTACTGATCACTATAGCTCAATCAGTCCGACTTGTCACTCTTGTGATCCTCCGGCACCAGAGTCCCTATTCTGGTGAGGTTGACATAGTCTTGGGTGCAATGAGCCGAGAGCCCTGGTATTAGCAGCCCCACAGTCCTCATCAGCCTCATAACCGAGCTCTCTCCGTAGGACGCTCCTTTCCTGCTGGCTATCACGAAGCTTCGAGCGAGCTCCCATGCTGCGTTCAAGTGCTTGGGAAGCAAATCTACCAGCGAAAAGTAGTTCTTGTTTGGTTCTTCCTCCAGTTCCTGACCCACCCACCAGAACAATTCAATAATTAAGCACAGCGCAGTATTTTTTTTATATTATTAGCAAATCACTGTTATGTTTTAATTTAAATTTGATATATACTCTCAGCTATTTCAGTTTTTTAACGTGATACATAAATTTTTTTTTGTGCAACTTTGATCGTACGATTTACTATTTAATTATTTTCAACTTAATACTAAAAACAGAGAAGGAACAAAAGTAACTTCTTCTTTTTTTCAGCCAACATATCTGCCCTTCACCACCACCCCTACTCCGATTACCACATCACCCTTTCAATAATTAAGCATAGTGCAGTATTTTTATTAGCAAATCACTGTCACGTTTTAATTTAAATTTGATACTCTCAGCTATTTCATTTTTCAACTTAATACATAAATTTTCTTTTATGCATCTTTGATTGTACCATTAACTATTGAATTATTTTCAACTTAATACTAAAAAAAAAAAAAAGAACGAAACTTTTTTTTTTTTCCAGCCAACATCCCCCTCACCACCACCCTTACTCCGACTACCACATCACCCTCTCCCCTCCCCTCTTTCTTCGTGCTTAGAAGTGGTGACAGCAACAGCAGAAGGAGCAGCGGAAGGTAAGTAGTGGGGACGAGGGGAAGGTGGGTGGAGAAGGAAGGCATGCGTGGGGTGCCGTGTTGGTGGTGCAGCAAGGGAGGGCGAGCAGGGGTGGCGGGGCAGCTAGATAGGGGGGAGAGAGAGAGAGAGGAGGAGGATGATCATGGGTAATCTCGTCTATTTTTTTTTATCAAATTGTGAAAAAAAAAAATTAAGATATTAATTTTAAGGAAGCTGTTTCGTGGACCGTTCTTTTGGTCCGCAGTCAACGTGACAGCCTTCCAATGGCAGGTCTACCGGCGGTGGTTCCACACGAACAAGGTAGACGAATAGGGTTTGGTCACGTAGGCCCACGGTCACGCGGACAGACAGAAACCGCAGGCCATTTATAATTTTCAAAATTTTTAAAAATAAAATATATTTGAGAATATCAAGATAAAATTAAGCCCACTACTATAACTATATACATATACATACCTTTCCTTTGTACGTACTGTCAAAGTAGAGGCATTTGCCGAAGTGCTTGAATTGTAGAGTGTTGTCATCGAACGGAACCCTAGGCACGAGGTCGTTGCTGTAGACAAACCTAAAGTACCTCCTCCTCCCCCCGGGGCCGTCGTCCAGGAGCTTCTCGGCGAACTCTCCGAGCTGCCGGTCCCCGACCCGCGGCTGCCCGAACGTGTACGCCCCCTCCAGCCGGCCGAGGATCCAGTCCTCCCCGTGGTACGCCAGTATGACCGGGAACAGGGCCGCCAGCGCCGCGCCCAGGCTGTGCCCGGTCGCGACGAACCTCGCCTTCGGGTTCTTCCTCAGGACCTCCCTCAGCTTCTCCCGGATCGCGTAGTAGGCGAACGGGGTCCGCGGGTTCTGCTCGACGACGTCCTTCGGCCACGATCCGTTCTTCTGCAGCCCCAGCGCCTTCATGAACCCGCCGTGGACCTTGCCCACCCCGGGGATCTCGTACCACGAGAAGTCGATGTCGGTGCAGGCGTCGTACGCGTCGTCGGTGCCTCTGAAGGCCACCACGACGAGCTCGGCGTCGCCGCTGTCCACCGGCTTGTCGCTCATCATGAAGGCTTGGGTGCAGAATGAATCCTGGAAATCTGCACATGTACATGTTTGGATTTTTTTTTTTTAAATTTTAAGTAGTTGCTTGGCAGGAAGTGTCTAGTGTTTCTTTTCAATATTGTGTACTTAAAAATGGTTTGCTTAATCAGACTTAGACGAGCGTGAGAATTAATTATCTTGCATTTTCAAGTATTTAATCAGTGAATAATAGTGATGAACAAGAATTATTTGATGATGCACACATAGACAAAGCATGTACATAGGCCATTTCTGTGATGATTTATTTTAAAATGTTTTAATTTTAAAATTTTGGCCATTAATAGGCGCTCGTCGTTATATATTTTTTTTGAACGGAATTTCATTAAAGGAATCAGAAAAATACAGAGTTCATGTCCAATATGACATGAGATGAGATACATAAGGGAATCTCTTCATATGAACATATGAAGTTTGAAGAGTTGTTAAGTAAAGCATAAAATGCTAATGAGTGAGCACACTGGTTAGCATTCCTATGTGTAAAGGAAAATGAAATATTGAAAGCAGACTTTGAAGCAGCTCTTGCATCTTCAATGATGTGTAAAACCTAAACAGAAAAACTGAAAAAGTTACAGCCCTAAATGCAAAAATAATACCATGTATCCCATAGCCTTCCTGCAATTTTCTATTTGAGTTTCTGTTTCGAACTCGTTTTAATGTTAGCTACTTATTAATTAGAAAAAAAAAAGCTAAACAGTTTGTGCGAGGTTAACCGTGCACGTGCCTCCGTCGACATGTCACACCCCACTGGCCTCCTCCAGTAGAGGACCGACACGTGGCTGTGGGTACGGACTGCTGTCACAGACCGCGATCCATATAACACCACTCTATTAATTAACGCAATGATCCATTATCAAAACTTCAGTTTTGGAGAGCTTATAAGAACAAGATATCCTGAAAATACTGATGAAGCTAACTAAATTATATATATATATATATATATATATATATATATATATATATATATATATATATATATAAAAGTTGTAATAGTCTACAGAGTCTTATGCCAGTGAGTAACATATTATGGAGTACTATTACGTACCATCCCAGCAGTTATAGAAGCCCAAGAATTCCATCTGCATATACATATATAAAAATAATTAATCATAAATCAACCCCTAAAACCAATATATATATACATACATATAATTTCAAAAAACATATATATGGAGAAAGTCTTACATTCCAACAGGCTCCAACTATGCTTCTTATGCGTGCCTCATTCTCGTAGGACAGCTTGGCAGCCATAATGGCGAGCGCCGCACAATATTTGTCGTCCCCCGGCTTTATGTTCTCGTCCAAATCCTCTCTTGGGTCTATAAACCCGAACAGTGACTTGAACGCCTTCGAGTTCCTCTCCGGCATCACCACCTTCCCTGAGCGTGCGTGCAAAGAATAGAATCCACCATGCATGTCGTGAGTTGTACGTATACGTAAAAAAAGAAGGTTTGATGCTACCATGCATGCTTGTACGTACGTAAAAAAAAGCAAAAGCAAAATTTCTTTTTTGATGTGTTTGTTACTTGCCTGTGAAATAGTTCCAAACAAGTTTCGAGAGGCCTCCGTTGTCGGCGACGAGGTTCAACGCGAAGGAGACCCTGTTCGCTCCGGCCGGCTTCGCCGCCGCCAGCGACATGATCGTCTTCTGGAGGATCATCGACAGAGCTACCATCCTCCTGTGCCCGGCCTTCTCGATCACCGCGCCTTCGGGGCAGTCGATTGAGTCTATCTTCCCGATCTTCCCGTGGTACAGGAGGCGGACGAGGTGGGAGACCTTGGTTTCCTCTGGCTTCAGGACCAGGTAGTTGCTGAAGGTGTCGTCGGGACGAAGCGCCATTGCAATAGAGACGGATGATGATGAAGAAGAAGTAGATGATGATGATGATGATGATGATGATGGGGGGACTAAGTATATGACTTATATATAGGCCAATTGCTTTAGAATAAGGGCTCGTGTTCACCTAATTAGGTTTGATATGTGTTAATTTAGTTTGTTAGGCTTTGTTTAATTAATTAACTAATAGCACGCGGAATGCAAGGATATGGGAGAATCATATACAATAGGAAAAAGCTAATTTGTCCGCGTACGGACTGGCCCGTCCGTATGCATAGCCGAACCCTATTGGCCTCCCTATATGCATGGATCCTACGCCGGTTGACCTGCCAATAGAACGACGCCACGTGACGGATGGTCCGGCCCACATGCGGGCAAGGTAGCAACACTAGCTCTATATATTAACGAAAAGACTATTTTGTCAGCCCGTCGCGTTGGCTCGTGCCTGCATGGCGAACAGTCGCTAACCTGGGCCCACTCTAGACGGAGGAGCCAATGACTATCTGCCACACGAATGCGGACCAGTCCCACGGACGGATAAGCTAGCATCTTCCGTATAATAATGAGATGATTGTCCTTAGATTTGGAACATAGTTTTTTTAATATAAAAATGTTATTTGTCTCAATAAAAAAAAAAAATTAAATGAGATCATCTAACTATATGATATGACATGACTAATATTATATTTATATTAACATTAACTTTAATATTTAACTAATAGTAAAATTAATAACAATATTATTTTTTAAAGGAAAATGCTAAGTCTACAACCAAACAATCTCTATCTTCCACCTCTTACACATAGATCCCATCGGATCCCACCTCCCCTTTCATTTCCCTACTACATGGACTCCATCCGACCCTACCACTTTTCTCTTTTCCCAAATCGAAGTTCAACACGTGACGGTTGTAAGATGGATTGTAAGCATTTGATTGTAAGCATAACAAAATTCTTTTTAAAATTAACCAATTATCTTTTTAGACTAAAATTTAGTATGTCAACTATTATATCAGCTGTCATGTCAAGATGTTATATCTGACATCTATCTAAATTTTGTGGAAGATAAATATAATAATTTTAATTATTGATATTTGAAAGCAATGACCAATTTCAACGAGCACAGGAACGTGATAAATATGGCCCCCCTGTCTTTATTATAAATAAATCAAATAATAACAATCAAGGACAACGTGTATGATAATTTTAATTAATAATTGAGCAATTTGTAGGATTTTCCAAGACCCTTTGGCGTCTTTTGATCATGGTGTCGCATTGGGCCCGGCAGTGCTGGCTATCGCGACCCAGTCAACTCCGGATTTGATCGGGTCCAGTTCGTGTGAGGCTTAGTCCGCAGTTTAGCTTACAGTGAACGTTGTTTAACTTAAAAAGTTCCTACAAAGTTTGTAGCAGTGTTAGTATGTGGTTAATAGTAGGGCCGGAAATCGAACGAACGAGCTCGAACAAAGAGTATTCAAGTTTGATTTGACTTAACTTTCGAACGAGTTTGATTCGAGTCGAGCTTGGACCGAGCCGAACACGAGCCGAATGCGAACGGTTTGAATCGTTTTACAGTCCTAGTAGTGAGTATTTATAGGACATGTTGTACTATAGACTATCATATTGTTTCTCTCAAATTTTAAAGACTTTTTTATTAAATAACTTATGCCCTTTACATCATAAACTTACTATCATATAAAGAACAAAAAATGAGTAAATTTTTTAAGACAAAATGTATTTCTATCTATTAAAAAAGATATAACATATAGAAAAAGTCATAATATGAGAAATCGAGCCGAGCTCGAGCCTGTTTGCGAACAAGACCGAGTCGAACAACCTATGGTCGAACTCGGTATCGATTAGTCCACGAACGAGCTAAAACCAAGATTGGATCGAGCCGAACACGAGCTGAATGCGAACGGTTTGAATCGTTTTACAGCCCTATTTAATAGAGTCAAATTTTGTTCACCCATCGATGGATGTCCATTCATCTCTCTCAAGGATTGCCACCCTCGGTCACCAACAGCAATGTACGAATTTTTTCCAGGAGTTTTACTTGCAGACGAGGCGAAAACATGTTGTGGGATAGATGGGATGTGTTGGGTCCAGTCCAAATTTAATAACTTATTTGTGGCACACAAATCTAATCAAATATTTGATTTTATGAGATTTGAACATTGCAGCTAATGTTATTTTACTTTAGGATTTCCTATTAGATCAAATTGTTAAAGAAAGAGTCATGCTCATTAGCATTTTCCTTCTTTATAGTATTTTTGTTGTACTTTTCTTCTTTATAATGTTACCGTTGTACTTACTATATTTATTTTTTTTGTACTCTCTAAAATTGAGGTATTCCTCTCACAGAAAACTATTCCGTTCTCCATTGTTAACATGGTATCAGAGCATTGGCACCAACTCTTCCGTCGATTCCAGCCGCCGTAATTCCCTCGATTCCACAGCCGCTTGCCTCGTGTTCAAAGTCTGACCGTTGTCACGACCCGCACCCGCTATAAGGGCACGTGTACGTGACAACGCCCAGCCCTCACCGTAAAAACGGCGTGGAACGCTGTAGGTTTTCTACTCTAACAACAGTTTATATATATATCAAAACCTGTCGAGAATATGGTCAACTCCGAACGGAGGACAAGCAATGAATATATATGAGTGCTCAATCACAACTCTAAGATGATAAAATAAAGACTGAAAGATAAAGACAACAAGACGATAAAATATAACCTGTCAAGTCCAAACACGAATAATATACAAGTCCAAGTCTCTAATACAATCCAAAATGTAATACAGTCTCAAAAGTAACTGGAGACAAGGTCCAGTACAAAAGACCTACTCTAACTAAGCAATAGGTAAAGTCGCGTCAGGCGGAGCTAAGCCCTGCTGGACCAAGGTCTCCAAGTCTAAGCCCACTACGTCGTCCGGACCGTAGTAGGTACTACAATCCCCCTCATCTGCATCTGTAATATTTTGTCAACATATCCAGTCAGGATGGAACGAGTACATATATCTCATAACAGATCTCAAGATAGAATAAAAGCTATAAGACTGTAAATAGAGCATATACAATGAATCATGGAGTGTACATATATGTATCATGGCATGGTAAGCTGTAGAGCTAGAGCTAGAACAAGAGAATAGAACTGAATCATGGTATGTACACAAATCAAGGTAAGCTATATATCCAATGTGTGTGAGTAGCAGTTTTAACTTGTGATCGGCTTGGGTACCTGTCGAGAACTGGCCTGGCAAGTCATAAGTGCGGTATATGACTCACACTGTTCAAGAATGCAAGGGGATATGATCACAGGCATACGCTACTACTCCCCCTACCCCAACTGGTAGAATGGATCCAAACAGGACACGTCACTGCACGGAATTCTAATGAGAAGGTAGCGAACCTTCTCTAGAATCAGTGACCACATATTGCGCAAGAGCTACAAGGGAGCTTGCACAATACATCCCAACCTAAGAAGGAGAAACATCTCTCGTCGGGATCCAGGAATACCAATCCGTGAGAACCATGTGTCAGGAATAGCATATCTATACTAAGTACATGAATTATAATAGTTATCATAAATTGGAAAAAAGTTATCAGAGAATGTACTCGCCTGTAAGATGATAAAATATGTCAACCGGATCCACTACAGTGTCTCGAGGACCTATAGAGAACAAGACGTATCAATACTATGTTTAGGAAGTAAAGTCAAATCAATTTAAATCCTATTAAGTCATTCTAGGTCAAGACAAGCCTAGTTAGGTCAACCTTGGTCATGGGCGAACATTGGAAGTCAATCCGAATCAAACTAGGTCGAAAGTTGACTTACAGTTGACTTTTGGTCAACGGATTAACTCTGGTCAATCCTAGGTCAACCCTAGGTCACTGGTGACTAATAGTTGACTTTTGGTCGACTGCTCAAGTTTAATGGAATTTGGGACTAAATTGGGTAAAGTGTTGACCCATAGTTGACTTTTGGTCTAAAAAGTCAACCGTGGTCAACCGAGGTCAAGATTAGGTCTAGGCGACTATTTCTAATCATTACCAACTTTTACAACCCATATCCAAGTCTATCTTGGACTTCGAAACTCAAATCTTGGCCGTAGGCCAATATCCTAATTTACCCTTTTACAAAGGTAAATTTTAACCTAGGCAATTACCAAGTTAGCCTACCTACGCTTGGTATTTCGACCCGTGCTCCCTAGGGTAGTAAGGTACTAGCCTATACGTTCATTACCTACCAAGATACCTAGGTAGAGTGGACGTCTAGTCCATCTTACGGCCTATTGCCGATATCTTGAATATCTCAAGATACGCAATGGTACGGCGCGATACCGTCGCCCTACAATCCCGATTTCAACTCGGGAGCCTAACCGCAAAGTCTAATTCACGTATTCTAGGTCTCCTCCAAGTTTCATCGCGTTCCGACACTCGGAGCTCGATTTCACCTTCTAACTCACCATCCTACTAAATCGATTTCCCACTTCTACTTCTCATTCTCTTTTTAATTCTCCTTCTTCTAATTCTTCCTATCCTTCTTCTTCTAATTTTTTCTCTCATTCCTTTCCTTATCCTTCTCATTCAAATTCTCCTTCTTAATCTTCTTTTCATTCTTTCCTTCTCATCTCTTCCTAACTTCTTCTTATTCTAATCCTCTTTCTCTCTAATTCTCTTCTAACCTCTTCTAATTCTTCTTCTAGAACATCTATTTAACTATCTAACTATCTAACTATATACATATACATATATATATACGTATCTATATATACATATATAGTATAAAGGGGGGTACATAGGGGTATATAGGGGCTATGGGGGGGGCTTGGGAGCTTGCTGCTGCTACTGTCCTGCTCTTGTTGCTGTTGTAACCGTCCAGCTGGTGAGCACTAGATTCGGAGCTCCGTCGTGAACTCCTCCTTCCAGATCCGTCGATCCGCCAGAAGTTCGCCGTTCGAACGAACAGCTCAGATCCGGACTGTGGGTTCTCAGACTCTGTTTCCGCCTGTAGAATCCAACTCGCGGTAGTGAGAAGTCCGAACCGTACGCTCCGGCCTGTGTCAACGTCTCCGCCACTGCTACGACAGTTTGCACAATTTTTTTTAGTATTCCAATTTTCTTACTCTAGACTATAGTTTACTATTATACAAAACTATAACCACTGGACACGTGGACCTAGCAGACACTTTTTTTAATAACTTTTATTCACCTTACAAAAAAAAATACTATTTTCTTTTGTATTAACTACAAGTCTATATAGACTATATAGGTTCAGTACATCTATTATTTTTTTTTTACAAAAAAAAAAAAAATCCTAAGTCAGAAGACAGTTGTTAGATTCCACAAGTGAAGGGTTTTTTTTTGTTTTCTTCTTGTTAACTTCTTTCTTACAAAATTCTGCATAATCTTTTTAGGAATATTTTGACATCCTCCCGTCCTAGTCTTTGACCACTACAGTTATTTAAGATATGATCAAACAGACTCTTTCTACCGGTAACTCTATTGTAGCCTCTGTTTTTTTAGGTATTTATTCCACTAGTTGGTTTCTTGACTCTGGTGCATCACATCATATGACATATAATTCAAAATATTTTAAAAATTTAACTCATATTTCTTCATCTCTAATGATTTATACTGCTTATCGTACTACTGTTATGGCAAGTCATATCGGTTCTGTTAAAACATCTAATGATCTAGTTATCTCACTACCAAAATAAGTCATATCAGCGACAAAATTAGCGACGCCGATTTAAAACGTCGCTAATATTTTTGGATTTAGCGACTCCAAAAGTATGCGTCACAATACTGTAGAAGCATGGAATTTCACAACCAGAAAGACCATGCGCCAGACATTACATGCGCCAGAACTCAAACAGTAAAGTCAATAGCCAATAGACATTTGAAGAAGGACTTTTCATTTATATATAAAAGTCTATTACATGTCTAGAAAAGGTTGTACAAAGGAGAATTTCTACAAAGGAAAGATCCTAAGTCTACAGCCAGCGGCCACCATGCGCCTTCAGATAGGCGCAGCAGTCACCATGCGCCTCCAGATAGGCGCAGCAGTCACCATGCGCTGCCAGTTAAGCGCAGCAGATACCATGCGCCTCCAACCAGGCGCATTCCACCATCTCTTCAGCAGCTCAGTTATGTGCATCCAGCTCAGTTATGTGCATCCGAGCAGGAGCCCAGTTATGTGCCGCTCTTCCAGCCAGGCTCACCTGATAAGTGCTTCGATTACACAAAGCATTTAACCCTCTGGCTGGAACCAAGGAAGAGAAGAGCACCGTAAATCTGTGGCCAGGGGAGGCTTCGAAAGAGCCTCCAAAGGCCAAGGAAGACCGTGATCGAAATATGGCTAAAGGAGCAGCTTTCAGAGTGGGCGACACCCACTTTGAAGGAAGAGAGAGCCTAGCACCGCCATTCCGATCTACGGCTCTTCCGGAACAACGGAGACGAGGCCCGAGCATCCCTATCTTTGAATGCAACAGGCACCTTCCGCCTGCCTCAGAAGCCCTCGACTCCGTCTTTTGGATGTAACAGTCACCTTCAGGAGCATTAACGACGACATGGTGTCTCTTCTTCACCCTCGGGAGCACTTCGTCAACAGAATGCACCCGAGAACCCGAGTTTAAATTGGAAAGACGTGAGGGAATGAGAGGCCAACCTTCTCTCCATGCCACTATTTATAGGCCGGGCAGATCAAACCCATGCGCCAAGTGGATGGCTCTCCGAATTTCGTGCAATGAACTCACATTAAATGGATGAACCAGACGCCTCGACTTCAGTCAAATGGCTATTAAAAGCACTCGAGAAGCGAAACAGCCGCATCATCAAAGACGTGTCGGATGCGTCGGCTGGACAGCGCATCACACCTCTTCAAACATCAAACAGATGCGCCCTGTACCGAGCGCATCACAGGGGATACGCCCCCATACGTCCCCATATGCCTAGTGGAACGTCAATCGACGCGCCCACTCAGCTGTCCATCGAATGTCACCAACATTAAATACTGAACTGACAGAGTTGGCAGCACGCCTTCCCAAGTCTGAATGGCTGACAGCTTTTGCAGAAAACGAAGCGTCCACAACGTCAGCATCATCATGACTCTATCCCGATGGCTACTGCCACGTGGCCACTCGACCACCCGCATGCGCCTCCGCGGCCATGCGCCCAAACCTGCATGTGCCTCAAAAGCCATGCGCCTCAGACCCTTCACTGATCCCTAAAGACATAAGAAGAGTCTCCAGTTGAAGCTTTGCATGCGCCTCAAAAGCCATGCGCCCCAGACTGATCTCTGATCCCGAAAGACAGAAGGAAAGTCGCTCGCATGCGCCTCAAAAGCCATGCGCCCAGAACGGCTCGTGACTCCTAAAGGTCATGAGCCAAAATCTCATCATGCGCCCAATCCAAGGCGTATCCCACCAAATCATCCCCCCACCAAATCAGAGATCTCCGAGCCATGGGTCGATGACACGTGTCCTTTGACTCAACTCATCCAAGATCTCAGCAACAGAAGATCTTCTCCTCTGCTACGTGCCGGCTCACAACAGCAGTATAAAGAATTCAACCCCGCGAGTAGGGCGCATCATCCATGCGCCTCCATCAGCAATCTCCATGTGGCATCCCCATGTACCGGCGTATCCTACATATGCGCGCATGAGCAGCCAACCTGTCCAGCTATAAATAGAGGGACCATTTCCTTCTGACACAGAGACAGAGAGACATATACGAACAATCCAGACAGATATCACCAGAGAGGCAGATACAGACACTCAACGTCTTCCTCCTCTCAGCCAGCTCCAGCACCCAGAGCAATCTACACCTTCAGAGAATCGATAACCGTCGTCAGCCCGTCAACGGAGTCAACGCATTACCACTCGCTCCATTGGCACTTAGGACCCAGATTAAACAAAAGTGTACTCCTAGGACTACATCTAAGTCCTATATTGTAACACTGTTCTGTTTGTATTAAGATTTGCAATCAAACGATTTTAATGGCAAACAAGCTGGCGACTCTGCTGGGGACTTCTTTCTCCTCTTCCGAGAAAGTCGTGTCACAGGCCGACGACGTGAAGGTGGGCTCCTCCCATAAGACGCTGGTTGTGCGCCTCAATCAACAGGCGTACGAGGAGTTCATTTCTGAAGGAAGCGCGAGTCCTTCGAAGTGGCTGCCGAAGCCGAAGAAGACCCGCCGTGTCTGGGTGCGCAAGGTCGACGCCTCGGGCACCACCACTGAAGGGGATGCGCCAATCCAGCCCTCCCTTCCTGCTGACGTTCTCAGCAACCAAGGTGCGCCCGCTGATGCAGCGCATCTCTCGGGGAAACGTGCGGCTGACCACGTTCCCCAGCCATCTCCCTCTCAGGCGAGGAAGATGCGTCGACGGAGCAGGGGCGCAGCCAAAGCCCCGCACATCACCTCTGATACACCACAAAAAGTCTCTGTCTTTGACAGACTCACTCGCTGGGATCATCACTCACCGGGCGAGTCGACTTGGAGGGAGAAGATTCTCAAGAACCGGACTATCCGATTAGTTCGTGTTTCCTGGGATCATCACTCACCGGGCGAGTCGACTTGGGAGCGCGAGGATGATATCCGAGCTCGTTACCCGTATCTGTTTGGCTCGTGAGGTATACTTATTTCGTATATCTATGTTCTACCTTTTTAGTATGATTGTAGGAATACATGATGTTGTTGCTTACGTATGTTTAAATTGCTTTCACATTCTTGTACATTACTCTAGCTGGATTTCATGTTTTATGAGTTTTCCATCTTGATCATGATAGCATGTTTTCTTGGGTTTCTTGCTTGCTTTGATTACCTTTAGGAAATTCCGAGGACGGAATTTTTCTAAGGAGGGGAGAGTTGTGAGACTCGTCTCACAGTATCGGTATTTATATACGGATACGTATTTTGCAGCGTATTTCATATTTTCATGGTTTCCGAAATACTTTAAATTTCTCCCAAAATTATAGGTTTTCTTCTTGATCGGCATACCGCCGGTATACCGGAGTATACCGACGGCATACCGCCCGGACATGTTTTCTACACTTTAGATATTTTCGGTTTTTGATATTTTCATGAATAGTGTTTCGGATATTTTCGTGAATAGTGTTTCGGATATTTTCGTGAATAGTGTTTAGATATTTTCGTGAATAGTGCTTGGATATTTTCGTGAATAGTGTAGATGCACTCTATTATCCAATGGACAATTGGTTTTGTTTGAATGGCCATGATTGACCTAGATTTTCACACGGATCACGATCCAACGGCTAAGATTAATTCTCTCTTTATATATAAACCACTTCACTTTCTCTCTCCTCTCTCTTTTCATTCTCTTCACACTCTCTTCATTCCTTCTTCCTTTCTCTTCCCTTGGAGCTTGCCAAGAGCTTGACCTCGAGGTCTAGAGTGTGGTTTCGTGTCCCTCTTGGTGGTGGAGTAGAAGATTAGGCTTGGAGCTTAACCTAGGCAAGTACATCTTGCCAAATTCTTGAACAATAGTAATCTATTGTCATTTTTGTTTTCCTTGGTATTAAATGCTTAGAATTTTCCTAAACTCATTTTGTTAAAAGTGTTTTCCTGATAATTCTCGTATATGTGCATGTTTCCAAAAATTCATTTAAACAAGAATTGATTTTCTGTTAAAATCCAATAGTGATCTAGTAGAAAAACTTGGTATCAAGAGTGATACTAGTGTTACCATCATGGATCTTGGTCATATATACATGTATGAGGTCCTTACCTAGCTAGTATACATGGATTTTGAGTTTAGTGGCAATCGGGACTCGTTTCGGTGTTCCGAGAACCCCTGTTTTGGAGTATTTTGAGATATTGATCTATCAAATCTTTGAATTTGTGAAATTTAATAGTTCCATGTTGTAGGAAATTCAATTCTATGCAATTTTGACTTTTGAAAATCCGAATTTCGATTTAAAACGAAGTTTTTATGGCCGAAACAAGTTTTGAGTTCAAAAATCAACTTTCTGTGACGGTTCGGAAAATCCGTCGGAAATCCGCGGAAATCCGTCGGAAAATCCGAACTTGCACCACAAAACTTGCTGTGACACTACGGAAAATCCGCCGGAAATCCGCATAAATCCGCCGGATAATCCGGTTAGGCTGTTTTTGCCCGTTTCTGCCCATTTTTGTCCGTTTTTGATATTTTCTTTGATTGTAGTAAATTCTTAACATGATTAGATGACCTTGTATACTTAGAGAATGAATGTACACCATATATACACTTGACTCTAGCTAATGTTCATATGTTCTCTATACTCACTATGTATTGCCATGTCCTCCCAGATTTATTGTACCATGCAGTCTATGTCATATCCAATATTTACTTTATAGTGACCCGTCGTGGTGCACTCTTGAACATGTCTTTTCCTAGCTTATATGATAGTGGCCTGTCATGGCGCACTCTTGATTCTAGTACATGTCTAGCTCCTTGATAGTGGCTCGTAGTAGCGCACTCTTGTCTTGATATTGTCATGTCTTGTTGTGGCTTGTTGTAGTGCACAATCTTGCTTATCTTGTCCAGTCTTGCATGTCTCATGTCTAGGATGGATTCTGCGGATTGCCACACCTAGAATCCAACAAGAAAAATGTTAAGGACTAAACTACTAGCTTGATTACCTAGATCATTGGAGACTTTCCCGGTTACCTGCTATCCCTTTTGATCTTGGCCCTATATATATATATATATATATACTTGGGATTTGGAGCTATCTGTCATGATGAGCACTCTTCCAGCACACCGTCGAGTGGGGCACCTCTTTAGGACACATGTATCTTACTGCAGTGTGTCTGCTATACTTCTTTTCTTTTTGCTTGGATCATTCAGGTAGTAGCAGGCGGGTAACTGGACTTGGATTTCTCAAACTTGTATGTGTTAGTAACTAGGAATGTGACAACCCTAGTTAGCTAAAGTATCAAGCCGTACTCATTGTTTGGCCGTGATTGATGGATGGAGTCCATTCTTGTCTAGTCTAGTCTTGCTTCAGTTTATCTTATTGTAGTACTTAGCCTCCTGTCTTTTCTTACATGCTATTCTTCCTACTACATGCTCGGCTTTACCATATGCTCACATGTCCAGTTTATTTACTTGCTATCCTACTTGCATGTTACAGTTTCCTTCGTAAACACTGTGGTACCAATTTAATATTCTAGTCTCGTTTACTGCTTATCTTAGAAATGTTATGAATTGCATGCTGGTTTTAGTTCATAAGTTTGGCTTCCTTTGTGGTACTTGCTATTGGGGTTCTGACCCCACTGGTTTTGCATTGACCAGATCTAGTTGAGGAGCCCGAGGATCTTCCGGACCTTCCTCTCGATGGTGACCACCCGGAGCACCAGGGGACTTGAGTGGGTGTTCTTTCTCTTACCCATTCTCTTCTGTACATATTCTTTTGAGGCGTTTAGCCACCGAGCACGTGTTTAGCTCGTGTTTTGGACTTGACATTTGGCCTACGGGCTTAGACATGATGTTATATTTCTAGACTGCAGCTAGAGCTGATCATGTATTACTTATTCTTGCTAGTTCTTCATTTTGTATTACTAGCTTCATGATCATCTATATATTATAGTTTGGGACGCTTTACTGTCTTATATGCTTGATGATCATATTCTTGTACTTTGTTTTTTGTTTGAGACTGAGATATCTAGGATTATGTGACCTAGGATTGACTGTTGGTTTGTAGTAGTAACCCCCATCTATACAGCTTATACGTTGTTTCGGAGTACCGGAGTACTTTGGTATACGTAGCTGGCCTTGTCCGTCCCAACTTGCCAGTATTCTGGTTCTGGGGCGTGACATAGGTTTTAGTGGTGGCCCATACAGGTCTGATTTATCAGATATGTGGGGGTTGCTGGTAGTTATCTCAGTCATAAATTCTTCTCTATTGATATCCTCGATATTACTCTTTACCTCTGATTTTTGTCATGATATCTGCTTTGATCGTTGATCTTTCCTGTTCCCTCGACCTAATCCTTATGTCCTTAAACTTTCAGGGGCACCGTTCCTGGTCCTTCTGATCGGCCTGTTCGGGCTTTGCCGATGGAAGATCAGCATCCCTTAGTTTTGCCAGTTCAGGAGGAGCATCCTCAGCATTCGGGAGCAGAGTCTAGAGTGGACCGAAGGGCAGAGTCGCCAGTTCCTCCTGTTCAGCCAGCAGTACCAGTTCAGCCAGAGCAGCCAGAGGGTGTTGTTCATGCACTGGTGGATGTTCTGAGAGATTTCATGGCGTCGCACCAGCATCAGTGTGATGTTCTCACCCATTCTGTCCAGACGGCTTTAGACAGAGGTGGTGCTCAGGTCTACAATTCTGCGAGCAGCTTCAGGCATCTTCATCCCCCGTACTTCTATGGTACAGAGGATGCTATTGCGTCTGATGCATGGCTTCAGGATACTGAGGCCATTATGGAGGCGGCAGTGATTCCGGCTAGGGAGCGTGTGGCAGTTGTCAGGTTGCAGCTCTTGGATTTGGCCCGCGACTGGTGGGCGGCTCAGGAGGTGTCTCTTAGGGCACCAGTAGCCTGGACCGATTTTAGCGAGAGGTTTCAGACTCGCTATTTTGATGCGGTGTCGTGTTATGATCTGCAGCAGAGGTTCATTGGCTTGCGGCAGATGAGCAGGACCGTCGACGGCTATGCGTCAGAGTTTAGCCGGCTCAGTCGGTTTGCCCCTTCTTTAGTGGCGACCGAGTTGGACTGGGCGAGGAGGTTCCAGCAGGGGCTTCATCTGGAGATCATACTGGCAGTTGAGCAGCATGAGTTCCAGACTTTTGATACAGTGATGAGGGTAGCGAGGAGGCATGAGTACACCTCGCAGAGGATCGTTGATAGAGTCGGAGGTCAGAAGAGGCCTCACATTCAGAGGGGATCTTCTTCCCAGTCGTCAGCACCAGCTCCAGCAGTCCGAGCCTTGATGATTGGATCTCCGAGGGGACCGGTTCCGGCGGCTTCCTTTCAGCAGTCGTCTCAGCCGCGTCCTCAGCAGGAGAGGCAGTCTTCTTCAGTTGCTTGTTCCCATTGCGGGAAGGAAGGACATGTCTTATCAGAGTGCCGTAGGGCACAGGGCTTGTGCCTAGCTTGTGGAGCACCGGACCACAGGATAGGGGCTTGTCCCAGGAGGAGTTCGGCTGGATCAGCATCCTTCCAGCCAGCAGTTCAGCAGTTTAGAGCACCAGCGCCGGTTCAGCAGCAGCAGGCCCAGAGGCCATTACCGACGTAGTCTCAGCAGTTCCAGCAGAGGCCTCAGCAGTATGCTCAGGCTCAGGCTCAGAGGCAGAGGGGTCCAGCGACCAGAGTTCAGGGTCAGGCTTTCACGCTTTCTATGGAGGAGGCGCTAGCAGCAGGGAAGGTGGTCGCAGGTACCATTCTTGTTCACTCTCATTCAGCTTCAGCTTTATTTGATTCTGGTGCTTCGCATTCGTTTATATCTGCACGATTTGCGACACATATTGGTGTAGAGCCAGAATCTTTACCTGTAAGGATGAATATACTTACTGGTAACGGTCTAGTAGGAGTAGACCGAGTCTATGCCTCGTGTAGAGTCATAGTATGTGGGAGAGAGTTTTCCGCTAGGCTGATAGAGTTTCCTATGGGCGATTATGATGTCGTCCTAGGTATGGATTGGTTGAGTGCTCGATACGCTTCGATAGATTGCCATGCCGGCAAGGTTATCTTTCGTGTTCCGAATGAGGAGGAGTTCTCATTCTCTAGAGACGAGGTGGAGTCTTCACCAGCGGTCATGTGGATGGCAGTAGCCGAGGAGGTTCAGTTGCCCAGAGTAGTTTGCGAGTTTTCTGATGTGTTTCCCGAGGAGCTTTCGGGTATGCCTCCAGTTCGGGAGATTGAGTGTTATATTAATTTGGTTCCGGAAGCAGAGCCAGTGTCAGCGAGAGTTTACAGGATGTCTCCTTCAGAGTTGTTGGTGTTGTATCAGTCTATTGAGGAGCTTAGGACCAAGGGATTCATTCGTCCTAGTGGATCGCCTTGGGGAGCTCCAGCCCTTCTTGTGAAGAAGAAGGATGGTTCATCGTGTATGGTCATTGACTATCGTCAGCTTAACGCGGTGACCGTGAAGAACAAGTATCCCTTGCCCAGGATAGATGACTTGTTCGACCAGCTTAGTGGAGCGGCTGTGTTTTTGAAGATCGATTTGCGGTCTGGGTACCATCAGATCAGAGTCAGAGAGCAGGATATACCCAAGACGGCGTTTAGATCTCGATATGGCCATTGGGAGTTCCTTGTTATGCCTTTCGGAGCGACCAATGCGCCAGCGATCTTCATGGATCTCATGAATCGCATCTTCATGCCCTACATAGACTAGTTTGTGATAGTGTTTATTGATGATATTTTGGTCTATAGTCGGACTGAGGCAGAGCACGAGCATCATCTTCGCGTGGTTCTTCAGATTCTTCGGGACCATCAGCTTTACGCGAAGTTCAGCAAGTGCGATTTCTGGCTCGATCGAGTCTCTTTCTTGGGTCACATTATTGCCGGAGGTGGTGTTGAGGTAGACCCCAAGAAGGTTGAGGCTATCGAGAGTTGGCCAGTACCTCGTACAGCTTCAGATGTACGCAGCTTTTTGGGATTAGCAGGCTACTACAGACGGTTTGTGGCAGACTTTGCTAGGATCTCCGCACCCTTGACACGGCTGACATGTAAGGATGTGTGCTTTGAGTGGTCGGATGCTTGTCAGGTTTCTTTTGAGAAACTCAAGCAGAGTTTGATTTCAGCTCCTATTCTGACATTACCCGTCGGACCAGGTGGGTTCACGGTGTATTGTGATGCGTCAGGCCGGGGACTTGGTTGTGTTCTTATGCAGCACGGTCGAGTGATAGCTTATGCGTCTCGGCAGCTTCGGGACCATGAGAAGATCTATCCGACGCACGATCTTGAGTTGGCCGCAGTTGTGTTTGCCCTCAAGCTCTGGAGGCATTATCTGTATGGTGATCGAGTGGAGATTTTCACTGACCATAAGAGCTTGAGGTATGTGTTCACCCAGAGGGATCTGAACATACGGCAGAGGCGGTGGCTTGAGTTACTGAAGGATTATGATGTTGATCTTCAGTATCATCCCGGGAAGGCAAACGTCGTTGCAGACGCTTTGAGCAGTAGACCCGGGGTCTATTTCTTGACGGAGCAGCGTCACATTCTGGAGGATCTTCAGGAGATGGGCATTGAGGTAGTGCTACCTGGCGAGGCAGCTATGATGGCAGGCTTGCAGGTTCAGTCTACCATTGTGGATAGGATCAGAGCAGCTCAGTCAGGGGATGCCAGGCTTCAGCAGCTCAGAGCAGAGTGTGTGGCAGGGCGCAGAGCAGAGTTGTGCATCCATGAGGATGGGACACTCCGATTTGGGAGTCGTCTTTGTGTGCCGAGTGGAGATATTCGACAGGAGATTATGTCGGAGGCCCACAATTCTCAGTACTCTGTTCATCCTGGAGGGACGAAGATGTACCGAGATATTCGTCAGCATTTTTGGTGGAATGGTATGAAGAGGGAGATAGCTCGGTTTGTCTCTCGATGCTTAGTTTGCCAGCAGGTCAAGGCTGAGCACCAGAGACCGGCCGGACTTCTTCAGTCCTTACCGATTCCGGAGTGGAAGTGGGATCATATTACCATGGACTTCGTGACTGGTCTTCCTAGAACCCCGACTGGTAGAGATGCCATTTGGGTTATAGTGGATCGACTCACGAAGGTTGCCCACTTCCTACCTTTCAGGGTTGGTCAGTCTACAGAGCAGTTGGCCGACTTGTACATGAGGCAGATTGTCAGATTGCATGGGGTGCCAGTTAGCATAGTCTCAGATCGGGATTCCAGATTCACTTCTCATTTCTGGCAGAGTCTTCAGCAGAGTCTGGGTACCCGTTTGAGTTTCAGTTCAGCATACCATCCTCAGACAGATGGTCAGTCGGAGCGTACGATCCAGACCTTGGAGGATATGCTTCGATCATGCATTCTTGACTTCAGTGGTTCTTGGGAGGATCACTTACATTTGGTGGAGTTCTCTTACAACAATAGCTTCCAGACGAGCATTCAGATGGCTCCTTTCGAAGCTTTGTATGGTAGGAGATGTAGGTCACCCCTAGCTTGGGATGACATTGGAGAGAGGCAGCTGCTTGGACCAGAGATGATTGCTCAGTCAGTTGGAGTAGTCAGGCAGGTCAGAGAGCATCTCAGAGTAGCTCAGGATCGACAGCGTCATTGGACAGATCAGCATCGACGCCATCTTGAGTTCTCTGTCGGCGATCACGTATTTCTTCGGATTTCGCCTACCCGTGGTGTCATCAGGTTTGGCGTACGGGAAAAGCTTAGCCCTAGATTTATTGGACCGTTCGATATTCTCGAGCGAGTAGGGGATGTATCTTATCGCCTTGCTCTTCCACCGTCGTTGCGTGAGGTACATGACGTGTTTCACGTATCTCAGCTACGTCGATATGTTCCGGATCCGAGCCATATCCTAGATCATTCCGAGCTGGTCGTTGGTACCGACCTATCGTATGAGGAGAGGCCCATATCCATTTTGGACCGGAGGGAAAAGATTCTCAAGAACCGGACTATCCGATTAGTTCGTGTTTCCTGGGATCATCACTCACCGGGCGAGTCGACTTGGGAGCGCGAGGATGATATCCGAGCTCGTTACCCGTATCTGTTTGGCTCGTGAGGTATACTTATTTCGTATATTTATGTTCTACATTTTTAGTATGATTGTAGGAATACATGATGTTGTTGCTTACGTATGTTTAAATTGCTTTCACATTCTTGTACATTACTCTAGCTGGATTTCATGTTTTATGAGTTTTCCATCTTGATCCTGATAGCATGTTTTCTTGGATTTCTTGCTTGCTTTTGATTACCTTTAGGAAATTCCGAGGACGGAATTTTTCTAAGGAGGGGAGAGTTGCGAGACTCGTCTCACAGTATCGGTATTTATATACGGATACGTATTTTGCAGCGTATTTCATATTTTCATGGTTTCCGGAATACTTTAAATTTCTACCAAAATTATAGGTTTTCTTCTTGATCGGCATACCGCCGGTATACCGGAGTATACCGACCGCATACCGCCCGGACATGTTTTCTACACTTTAGATATTTTCGATTTTTGATATTTTCATGAATGTGTTTCGGATATTTTCGTGAATAGTGTTTTGGATATTTTCGTGAATAGTGTTTAGATATTTTCGTGAATAGTGCTTGGATATTTTCGTGAATAGTATAGATGCACTCTATTATCCAATGGACAATTGGTTTTGTTTGAATGGCCATGATTGACCTAGATTTTCACACGGATCAGATCCAACGGCTAAGATTAATTCTCCCTTTATATATAAACCACTTCACTTTCTCTCTCCTCTCTCTTTTCATTCTCTTCACACTCTCTTCATTCCTTCTTCCTTTCTCTTCCCTTGGAGCTTGCCAAGAGCTTGACCTCGAGGTCTAGAGTGTGGTTTCGTGCCCCTCTTGGTGGTGGAGTAGAAGATTAGGCTTGGAGCTTAACCTAGGCAAGTACATCTTGCCAAATTCTTGAACAATAGTAATCTATTGTCATTTTTGTTTTCCTTGGTATTAAATGCTTAGAATTTTCCTAAACTCATTTTGTTAAAAGTGTTTTCCTGATAATTCTCGTATATGTGCATGTTTCCAAAAATTTATTTAAACAAGAATTGATTTTCTGTTAAAATCCAATAGTGATCTAGTAGAAAAACTTGGTATCAAGAGTGATACTAGTGTTACCATCATGGATCTTGGTCACATATACATGTATGAGGTCCTTACCTAGCTAGTATACATGGATTTTGAGTTTGGTGGCAATCGGGACTCGTTTCGGTGTTCCGAGAACCCCTGTTTTGGAGTATTTTGAGATATTGATCTATCAAATCTTTGAATTTGTGAAATCTAATAGTTCCATGTTGTAGGAAATTCAATTCTATGCAATTTTGACTTTTGAAAATCCGAATTTCGATTTAAAACGAAGTTTTTATGGCCGAAACAAGTTTTGAGTTCAAAAATCAACTTTCTGTGACGGTTCGGAAAATCCGTCGGAAATCCGCGGAAATCCGTCGGAAAATCCGAACTTGCACCACAAAACTTGCTGTGACACTACGGAAAATCCGCCGGAAATTCGCATAAATCCGCCGGATAATCCGGTTAGGCTGTTTTTGCCCGTTTCTGCCCGTTTTTGTCCGTTTTTGATATTTTCTTTGATTGTAATAAATTCTTAACATGATTAGATGACCTTGTATACTTAGAGAATGAATGTACACCATATATACACTTGACTCTGGCTAATGTTCATATGTTCTCTATACTTACTATGTATTGCCATGTCCTCCCAGATTTATTGTACCTTGCAGTCTATGTCATATCCAATATTTACTTTATAGTGACCCGTCGTGGTGCACTCTTGAACATGTCTTTTCCTAGCTTACATGATAGTGGCCTGTCATGGCGCACTCTTGATTCTAGTACATGTCTAGCTCCTTGATAGTGGCTCGTAGTAGCGCACTCTTGTCTTGATATTGTCATGTCTTGTTGTGGCTTGTTGTAGTGCACAATCTTGCTTATCTTGTCCAGTCTTGCATGTCTCATGTCTAGGATGGATTCTGCGGATTGCCACACCTAGAATCCAACAAGAAAAATGTTAAGGACTAAACTACTAGCTTGATTACCTAGATCATTGGAGACTTTTCCGGTTACCTGCTATCCCTTTTGATCTTGGCCCTATATATATATATATATATATATATATATATATATATATATATATATATATATACTTGGGATTTGGAGCTATCTGTCATGATGAGCACTCTTCCAGCACACCGTCGAGTGGGGCACCTCTTTAGGACACATGTATCTTACTGCAGTGTGTCTGCTATACTTCTTTTCTTTTTACTTGGATCATTCAGGTAGTAGCAGGCGGGTAACTGGACTTGGATTTCTCAAACTTGCATGTGTTAGTAACTAGGAATGTGACAACCCTAGTTAGCTAAAGTATCAAGCCGTACTCATTGCTTGGCCGTGATTGATGGATGGAGTCCATTCTTGTCTAGTCTAGTCTTGCTTCAGTTTATCTTATTGTAGTACTTAGCCTCCTGTCTTTTCTTACATGCTATTCTTCCTACTACATGCTTGGCTTTACCATATGCTCACATGTCCAGTTTATTTACTTGCTATCCTACTTGCATGTTACAGTTTCCTTCGTAAATACTGTGGTACCAATTTAATATTCTAGTCTCGTTTACTGCTTATCTTAGAAATGTTATGAATTGCATGCTGGTTTTAGTTCATAAGTTTGGCTTCCTTTGTGGTACTTGCTATTGGGGTTCTGACCCCACTGGTTTTGCATTGACCAGATCTAGTTGAGGAGCCCGAGGATCTTCCGGACCTTCCTCTCGATGGTGACCACCCGGAGCACCAGGGGACTTGAGTGGGTGTTCTTTCTCTTACCCACTCTCTTCTGTACATATTCTTTTGAGACGTTTAGCCACCGAGCACGTGTTTAGCTCGTGTTTTGGACTTGACATTTGGCCTACGGGCTTAGACATGATGTTATATTTCTAGACTGCAGCTAGAGCTGATCATGTATTACTTAGTCTTGCTAGTTCTTCATTTTGTATTACTAGCTTCATGATCATCTATATATTATAGTTTGGGACGCTTTACTGTCTTATATGCTTGATGATCATATTCTTGTACTTTGCTTCTTGTCTGAGACTGAGATATCTAGGATTATGTGACCTAGGATTGACTGTTGGTTTGTAGTAGTAACCCCCATCTATACAGCTTATACGTTGTTTCGGAGTACCGGAGTACTTTGGTATACGTAGCTGGCCTTGTCCGTCCCAACTTGCCAGTATTCTGGTTCTGGGGCGTGACATGATCATCGAAGCTGAAGCCGCAGAAAAGAAGGCGGCCAATGCACGTCTTCTGGGTGTCAGCTTCCCCGCCTTTGATGATAAGGGAAAAAGGTCAGCAGCCAACAACTCCGGGCGAGAAGCAAAGGGGAAACAGGCATTGACTGTTAATGCCTCGAAGGGCGCATCTGCGCCTACTCAGAAGCCTCCACTGGCACCGAGACCTAAGGAGGTGTATTCATTCAATGACGAAGACACCCTGCAACTCTTCGAAATACTGAAGCAGGGTGACAAGATCAAGCTCCCGGACCCGAAGCGGCCCGATGAAGTTGGGAAAGTGGACAACCCGAGGTACTGTCACTACCATCGGTTTGTCGGACACCCGACCAAGGACTGCTACGTCCTCAAGAATTACATCCAGCGCATGATCAATGCCGATGTAATCTCCGTCGACTATGAAGAGAAAACAGTGTCAGCCAATGTGGTGTCACTTCAGTTCGGCACCTTGCCGCCGACCACCACACAAGATGGCGTCGTCCCCATCCCTAAGGCGACAATGGAGGTGGTGAACTTGCCACCTACCCGTGACAATGTGAGTGGACTCATCCCACTCACCACATCTCGAGGAGAGGTCCTCTGGGTTCACCCCGACCTCGTCTCCGAGGTGACTCAACCGGAGGTACGCTCTACCTCCAAATCAAAAGGCAGGAAGATCAAGTCTTGTCGTACGGTCTCTTCTTCAACAGAAGAGGCACTTCCAGTGCAGACGCGTGCACAACAGAACGCTCAGCCCGGCAAAGCTGCCGCCGAGGTGGTGCCTCCTGGCACAATCACTGAGGAGGGCCTGTCTAAACCCTCAGCAGCCAATAAGCAGAAGCAGGTGGAGGCTCGTTTCGACAGACCTTTACGGAAGGAGAATGCTTCGGGGCTAGCCAAGCCCCACAACTTTGACATTCTGGCACAACTGGCCAGTACTTCTGCGCGCTTGTCTTTGTTTGAGCTCCTGCGTCTTTTCAAAGACTCCCGAGAAGCTCTCTGCGAAGCTCTGAAGGACGCTGAATCCTTTCTCAGTCAGGTCAAGCAGCCTGAAGACCTCCCAACTACTTGTGCGCACTGTCATTGTGCGGATGAAGTTATCCCAAACATAACTTTCACCCAACAAGACATGCTGCTCAAGCACCACCGACATAACTGACCGCTGTATTACACAGGGTACATCGGTTCAGTCAAGGTGAGCCGAATTCAGATCGATCCGGGGTCTTTCCTCAGCATTATCCCGAAGGCGCTGCTATGTACCGGCTGGCGCCCTCCAACACAACCATCAGTGGCTTCAACGCTAGCAAAAGCGAGCCACTGGGCAAAATCCGACTGAAGTGTCACATCGGCAACCTCAAAACTGAGGTGACTTGTTATGTGGTGGATGCCGAGGTCAACTACAACATCCTGCTTGGCCGACCATGGCTACAAGAGTACATGGTGGTGCCTTCCACGCTCCACCAATGCATGAAATATGTATCCACCAACGGCGTCATCCGGACGGAGTTCGCAGACATCGATCATTTCAAAGGGATTGAGGCTTACTTCACCGATTCCGACTTGTACAAGCCACTTGACGAGGAGGAAGCCAACGATGCTGATGATGAGGCAGAGACGGCAACTGAGACGGACACGGAGCCGGAGATGAATCCAGATGCTCCACTGAAGATCCGACTGAAGGGCAAACCACCCCAGAAGGTGCCTCCAATGAGCATCAAGCTATCAGGGAAAGCACCGACTCCTGAGGCTCCCCTGAAGATACGCCTCAAGGGAAAGCCGCCTCAAACATCGGCTCCCCTGGTGGAGAAATTACAGGGGAAGGCACCACTCACAAGAGGCGCAGTTGAGGCACCTTTGAAGGTGCGTCTTAAGGGCAAGCCCCCGCAGTCATCCAAGATGCCAGAAAGGGCTCACATCGCCCTCTCAGACCCCAAAGTCAAAGCTGTGGTGGATTCTCCTGATCCGACCCCAGTGCTTACAGATGAGGAGCTTGGCGAATATATCTCTGCTGATGTAGATGCACCCTCCTTAGACAATGTAATCCCGCGGGATAAAATCTCGTACTTCATCAATAATAGAGTGTCTTTTAATTATTCTTGTCTTCCACATTGGAATGCCATGTATACATTAGATCACGCTCTACGGTCGTTGCAAACACAAATAACGACCGTCCATAATGTAAACCGAGTAGTCCCGCCTCAAGGAGTCTGTTTCATAAACCCTCCACGAAGCCGAGAAGAAGGATCCGTCATTTTTGGCAAAGTCGAGCGTCATCAAGACCTCCCGCCACTCGAGCCTGGACCTGATACCGGCAGAGTACAAGTCTATCGGTATACGGATACAGCAAAGCACATCATCCAGAAGATGGGCTACGACCTGAAAAGCAACAAAGGCCTAAACTACGACAAGGGTCGACCTCTCCCTCTCCAGCTTTCAACACCCAAAGGAAGGCCGCAAGACTACTACAACAAAACTCGACGGGGGACAGGCTATGTCACGCCGCCATCAACTCCAGAGAGTTCAGACGCAGAAGACGTAGAACATTCCCACTCGTCCGAAGCGTCGACTTGGGATTCTGATACCAGTATTGGATCAGTCTTCAGGAAAGTGCTGTCAGCTAACATGACGTCAGCACAACCTCAAAAAGGTGAAGGCGAAGACCAAACGCCGGAATCCTTCGAAGAAGAACCCTGGGCTCAATGCCTAGGAGAGCAATGGGAGTCTCGTTTTGAGTTACGTGAACCTCCCACCGAAGACGAAGTCGAGCAGATCGACCTTGGGGACGGATTTTCTTCCAAACCCATCTTCGTCAGCAAAAGCCTAGAAGGAGAAGACCGAGAGGCTTTAATCCAGCTGGCTAAAGAGTATATCGACGTCTTTGCCTGGAGCTACGAAGACATGCCAGGACTCGATCCACAGATCGCAATGCATAGGTTGAACATCTTACCTGATGCCAAATCTATCAAACAACAACAGCGACGTTTCCGTCCGGACATCATGAATGCCATCGATCAGGAGGTGGACAAACTCTTGACTAGCGGCTTCATCCGTGAGGAACAACACCCAGATTGGGTAGCCAACGTCGTACCTGTCACCAAGAAGAACAGGAAGATACGAGTCTGTATCGACTTCAGGGACCTCAATTCTGCTTGCCCGAAGGACGAATTCTCGCTTCCAATCACCGATGTGATGATCGATAACACATGTGGCTTTGAACGCATATCCTTCATGGATGGGTATTCAGGCTACAATCAAATCAAGATGTTCCCCGATGACGCGAAACACACGTCATTCAGGACTCCAAAGGGTGTTTTCTGCTACACAGTAATGCCCTTCGGCTTGAAAAATGCCGGTACAACATACCAACGAGCTATGAGCACCATCTTCCGTCAACATCTTCGCAAAACAGTCGAATGCTATGTTGACGACATCGCAGTCAAGAGCCGCCTCAAAGGAGATCACCTACAGGATCTGAAGATAGTCTTCGATCTCATGCGGGCACATCAACTCAAAATGAACCCCGCTAAATCCTTCCTGGGGGTTTCTAGCGACAAATTCTTGGGCTTTGTCATCACGGCGAAAGGCATTCATGTTGATCCCGAGAAGACCAAAGCCATCCTCAACATGGACCCTCCGAAGAATCTTCGAGAACTTCGAGGCTTACAGGGACGTCTGGCATACATCCGGAGGTTCATAGCAAACCTCTCCGGCAAATGTCAACCCTTTACTCAGCTCATGAAGAAGGGAGTCTCTTATGTCTGGACAGAGGAGTGCCAGAAGGCTTTCGACGACATCAAAGCCTACTTGACGAGCCCACCAGTCCTGGTGGCACCTGTCGCGGGCAAACCATTTCTTCTCTACGTCCGTGCCATGGATCATTCCCTTGGTGCTCTGCTGGCTCAAAATAGCGATACAGGCTATGAGCAAGCAATCTACTACCTCAGTCGAACGCTCATCGGGGCCGAACACCGGTACAACCCCGTTGAAAAGGAGTGCTTGGCTTTGGTGTTTGCCATCCAGAAGACTCGTCATTATGTCTCGGGCCAGACAATTCATGTCATTTTCCGAGTCAATCCACTCAGAGACCTCATGACGAAGCCAGGATCATTGAACTCCCGGCTAGCCACATGGGCGATTTTGCTAACACCATATAATATGGTGTTTGTCCCACAAAAAGCTGTTAAAGGTCAACCTCTGGCTGACTTTTTAGCTGCACACCCCATCCCAGAATCCTCAAAACTCTATGAAGACATCCCGGATGAGGTCCAAGAATCCAACGTCACCGAAGGAAGCTCCGTTTGGTGGATGTTTTTCGATGGTGCTTCGAGAACAGGCCCCAAAGGCCAAATCATCGTAGGAGTGGGGGTAGTCTTAGTCTCCTCCGATCAGTTGGTCATCCAGCGTGCTTACTCACTCTCGAAGCCGTGCTCCAACAATGTTGCCGAGTACAACGTACTCGTCATGGGACTCCAGCTCGCACAACAGCTGGGGGTGGACCATCTGGAAGCCTACGGTGACTCAAAACTCGTCGTGAACCAGATTCGAGGGCAGTATGAGGTTCGCCATGAAGATCTGATCCCTTACCATGAAGTTGCATTGAACATCATTTCAACCTTTATCGGGTTCTTCATCGAACACGTATCTCGTCTACAAAACTTGGAGGCTGACGCTCTGGCTGGCCTAACAGCCTCATTGGCAGCGCCCTTTGGGACTCAACACTATGTCACGGTAACAGGCCGAGACTTGATTTGTCCCAGAAATAACCTGTGCTTGCAAGTGGCCCACGCCATGCCGACGAACACTGGTGTTAATGTCCGAGACTGGAGGTTCCCGTTAATCGACTTCGCTGTCTACGGAATTCTTCCAGAGGACCCGAAGGAAGCCGTCTCAGTCAGGAGACGCTCTCTTCGATTCTACTACGACACAGCTACTAAAACGCTGTACCGACGCTCCTTCGATGGGCTCCTCCTTCGATGCCTGTCCAACGAAGAAGCAGCCGAAGCTCTCCGAGAAGCTCATGATGGAACTTGCGGAGCTCATCAACCCGGTCCTAAGTTGCAGGATCGACTGCGACGTATGGGCTACTACTGGCCAACCATGGCCGCCGACGCTATTGAATATGCTAAGAAGTGTCACGCATGCCAAATCCATGCAGACTTCATACATACACCGTCTAAACCACTACATCCTACAGTCGCTTCCTGGCCCTTCGAAGCCTGGGGCATGGATATTGTGGGACCAATCACCCCTCCTTCATCAAGAGGACACCGCTTCATCCTGGCCATCATCGATTACTTCTCCAAATGGGCAGAAGCAGTCCCACTGGCGGAAGTAAAGAGCTCCAGGGTGGTCAGCTTTATCAAACACCATGTCATTTACCGTTTCGGAGTACCCCGGCGGATCATTCATGACAGCGGTCCTCAGTTTATCAGCCACATTTTTAGCAGGTTCTGTGACAAGAATCGCATTCAAAATGTGGCATCCACCGCCTATAATCCGGTAGCAAACGGGTTAGCAGAGGCGTTCAACAAAACCATCGTCAGGCTACTCAAAAAGGTCGAATCATCCAATAAACGCGACTGGGACGAAAAGCTTGGCGAATGCCTTTGGGCCTACTGCACAACGGTACGGACCCCGACAGGCAACACACCATTCTCTCTGGTCTACCGGAGCGAAGCGGTACTGCCTCTCGAGATCCAGATACCCTCACTCCGCGTAGCAATAACAAACAAACTCACAGAAGAGGACAATCAACGTCGTCGTCTGCGGGAACTGGAGGCACTCGATGAGAAGCGTCTCCTAGCTCAACAACGCATCGAACTCTACCAAGCCCGTATATCACAGGCTTTCAACAAGAAGGTCAAACAGAGGACTTTCCAAGTTGGCGACCTGGTTCTGGCAGTCAGGAGGCCGATGGTGTTAACTCACAAGACATCAGGAAAGTTCGAGCCCAAATGGGAAGGACCTTTCATCATAGAGACGGTATACTCAAACGGTGCTTACCGCCTCGCCAAACCCAATGGAGACTTGTTTATGATGCCCATCAACGGCAAGTTCCTAAAGAAGTACTATTCTTGACATCCTTCAGACATATACTTCCCCAAGGGGATCTGTGGGCCCAATCATCGAGACTCACAAACAATCTCCTTCCACAAACTCATCCGCTTCTGGAACCCAGCTGTTCCGTGGCTTCCTTCAGTAGAAAGACAATCACGTCCACATTACCTCTGAGTTGTTCCTCTACACCCTACAAAGCGAAATCTTACACTACGTAAGCCGACGCTACCCTTCATGTTTACCACGTCTACATTACCTCTGAGTAAACATCTCGTACAAACAACCCCTGCGTTGTCGTACATTGATCGTAGAACTTCCACGTCCACATCACCTCTGAGTTGTTCAACGTATCCTCCAGGATCATTCCTACCACGTCCATCACACCTCTGAGTAGGATGATTCTATCATTTGAACCCAATGATTGCCATGTCCACATCACCTCTGAGCAAACATGTTGGTTCCTTCAAACTTATTATCTGTGCTTAAAAACCAAGGTGCGCAAAAGATAATAGGTCCACACAAATCATCAAGTTCATAATAACAAAAATGAACACATCACAAAAAGTTGCGTACTTCTTTATTTTTCTGAAAGAGAGAGTACAAAAACTACACTATCCCTCGGCGCATCGTCAAGGCGTGAGCCCATGCGCGTCAGCGAAGGCTTCGGCGCATCATCAGGGTGTAAAACCCATGCGCATCAGCAATTAAAGCCACAGTGCATGATAAAGGCCTGAGCCTATGCACGTCGGCGGGAAAGTTTTCCACATCGATAGGAGACAATAAATCTCACCGACTACCGCCGGCCGAACTTCGACAGGCGGACGAGGAATGTCACTCACGACAGCCTCTACCGGCTCCTTCTCCTTCCCCTTTCCTTTGCCGGCACTGCCGCGAGGAGTCTTGGGAGCCATTCTAACAGAGAGGAAGAAGTTAGGGTTTTGAAGAAAGAACTCTAAAGGAGGCAAAGGCACAGAGTAGAAGAACTCTCTCTCTCCACCTCTCACCTATTTATAGGCCGTGGTCGCACGCGTGAACCGATGACGAGTGATCTCAGCCGTCGCCTCGGGTCTTGTGAAGATAACAGCAGATAAAACCAAAAGATCATCATTAATCTTTTCGGTTACCGAGGCATTATTATATCCATTAAATGAGAAGAGCATGCGGCTGAATAGGCATGCGCCCCAACAGTCATGCGCCCTGATCGCCATGCTTCTTATTCAAAGTATTCCAAAACTTATTCAAAAGTTTTGAAAACTTTGAAGGGGGTCTTGTAGAAGCATGGAATTTCATAACCAGAAAGACCATGCGTCAGACATTACATGCGCCAGAACTCAAACAGCAAAGTCAATAGCCAATAGACATTTGAAGAAGGACTTTTCATTTATATATAAAAGTCTATTACATGTCTAGAAAAGGTTGTACAAAGGAAAATTTCTACAAAGGAAAGATGCTAAGTCTAAAGCCAGCGGCCACCATGCGCCTTCAGATAGGCGCAGCAGTCACCATGCGCCTCCAGATAGGCGCAGCAGTCACCATGTGCTGCCAGTTAAGCGCAGCAGATACCATGCGCCTCCAACCAGGCGCATCCTACCATCTCTTCAGCAGCTCAGTTATGTGCATCCAGCTCAGTTATGTGCATCCGAGCAGGAGCCCAGTTATGTGCCGCTCTTTCAGCCAGGCTTACCTGATAAGTGCTTCGATTACACAAAGCATTTAACCCTCTGGCTGGAACCAAGGAAGAGAAGAGCACCGTAAATCTGTGGCCAGGGGAGGCTTCGAAAGAGCCTCCAAAGGCCAAGGAAGACCGTGATCGAAATATGGCTAAAGGAACAGCTTTCAGAGTGGGCGACACCCACTTTGAAGGAAGAGAGAGCCTAGCACCGCCATTCCGATCTACGGCTCTTCCGGAACAACGGAGACGAGGCCCGAGCATCCCTATCTTTGGATGCAACAGGCACCTTCCGCCTGCCTCAGAAGCCCTCGACTCCGTCTTTTGGATGTAACAGTCACCTTCAGGAGCATTAACGACGACATGGCGTCTCATCTTCACCCTCGGGAGCACTTCGTCAACAGAATGCACCCAAGAACCCGAGTTTATATTGGAAAGACGTGAGGGAATGAGAGGCCAACCTTCTCTCCATGCCACTATTTATAGGCCGGGCAGATCAAACCCATGCGCCAAGTGGATGGCTCTCCGAATTCTGTGCAATGAACTCACATTAAATGGATGAACCAGACGCCTCGACTTCAGCCAAACGGCTATTAAAAGCACTCGAGAAGCGAAACAGCCGCATCATCAAAGACGTGTCGGATGCGCCGGCTGGACAGCTTATCACACCTCTTCAAACATCAAACAGATGCGCCCTGTACCGAGCGCATCACAGGGGATGCGCCCCCATACGTCCCTATATGCCTAGTAGAACGTCAACCGACGCGCCCACTCAGCTGTCCATCGAATGTCACCAACATTAAATGCTGAACTGACAGAGTTGGCAGCACGCCTTCCCAAGTCTGAACGGCTGACAGCTTTTGCAGAAAATGAAGCATCCACAACGTCAGCATCATCATGACTCTATCCCGACGGCTACTGCCATGTGGCCACTCGACCACCCGCATGCGCCTCCGCGGCCATGCACCCAAACCTGCATGCACCTCAAAAGCCATGCGCCTCAGACCCTTCACTGATCCCTAAAGACAGAAGAAGAGTCTCCAGTTGAAGATTTGTATGCGCCTCAAAAGTCATGCGCCCCAGACTGATCTCTGATCCCAAAAGACAGAAGGAAAGTCGCTCGCATGCGCCTCAAAAGCCATACGCCCAGAACGGCTCGTGACTCCTAAAGGTCATGAGCCAAAATCTCATCATGCGCCCAATCCAAGGCGCATCCCACCAAATCATCCCCCCACCAAATCAGAGATCTCCGAGCCATGGATCGACGTCATGTGTCCTTTGACTCAACTCATCCAAGATTTCAGCAACAGAAAGATCTTCTCCTCTGCTACGTGCCGGCTCACAACAGCAGTATGAAGAATTCAACCCCGCGAGTAGGGCGCATCATCCATGCGCCTCCATCAGCAATCTCCACGTGGCGTCCCCACGCACCGGCGCATCCTACATATGCACGCATGAGCAGCCAACCTGCCCAGCTATAAATAGAGGGACCATTTCCTTCTGACACAGAGACAGAGAGACATATACGAACAATCCAGACAGATATCACCAGAGAGGCAGATACAGACACTCAACGTCTTCCTCCTCTCAGCCAGCTCCAGCATCCAGAGCAATCTACACCTTCAGAGAACCGATAACGGTCGTCAGCCCGTCAACGGAGTCAACGCATTACCACTCGCTCCATTGGCACTTAGGACCCAGATTAAACAAAAGTGTACTCCTAGGACTACATCTAAGTCCTATATTGTAACACTGTTCTGTTTGTATTAAGATTTGCAATCAAACGATTTTAATGGCAAACAAATACGTCGCTAATAGCGACAAACAGCGACATATTACGACTACCTTTACTGTAATAAAAACCAATGTCGTTGATTTGTCGAAAAACGTTGCCAGTTTTATTAGTTCAGCGACGTTTAGCGTTGCAATGATTAAGGCGTCGCCAAATATTAAAGGATAGTCGACGTTTTGCGACGTATTTACAGACGTCGCTAACTTCTGCTAAATAGGACTTCCTCGGTTCGACTTTTCATTTCTCCCTCTCCCCAAATAGGGTTTCCTCGATTCGTATTTACAGACGTCGCTAACTTGTGCCAAAACTATCAATGCATCTTCTCTCTGTCAAACAATTATGTGATCGAGGATTTGATATTAACTTCTCGCCTATTGGTTGTGTCGTTCGGGATCGCTCGACGGAAAAACAAGTTGGAACATGCCATAGAATTAGTAGACTTTTTGCCATAGACAAACTTACTATCCCACCCGTAGTTGGTACCTCATTTATTGCTCCAACAACTCGTTCATCTCCTTTTATGTTTTGGCATTCTAAATTAGGTCGTGTTTTTTTTTCAACTTCGATATATGCTGAATAAAGGATTGTTAGGCTTTGTCCATCTAGATAAAGAACCTTATTGTGTTGTTTGTAAACTTGCTAAGCAACCTGTACTTCCTTTTCATAAAAGTATAACTTCTTCTGCATCACCTTTTGAGATTGTGCATTCTGATGTTTGCGAGAAAGCTCATATCAAATCTATAGGAGGTGCTCAATATTATGTACTCTTTGTTGATGACTATACTCGTTATACATGGACATATTTATTACATTCTCATTCTGATTTTTATAAAATATATAT